>JADBJO010007179.1:0-20000 GCA_016801955.1 Conus betulinus
TGCTGCTCACCATATGTCTTTGCAGCTTTCAAAGTTCCTCTGAACTGTTCTGCATATGTTGCACGCGTTTTCTTTGGTGGACTTGCGTATTGATGTAACTTATGGTGCATAGATATCTCATCAGTAGCTGCTAGACTAATTTCATGTTTCTCATCAAAATCAATGTTGTTGTGTTTCTGTGCTTCTGGCTCAGATCTCTTACCAGTGCTGGCAGACCATCTCCGAAGTCGACCAGTTGCTTCTCATGTGGCAAAACCAACACACACCACACATCACACACACACACACACACACACACCCACACACATACCGAGAAGAGGAGAGAGAGAGAGCGAGAGAGCGGAGAGTGAGATAGAGAGAGAGAACTACTAGACAGAGATACATGCATTATTTATTCATTTGTTTGTATATTTCTGCAACGTCCAGTCCTCCGGGGGAGGGGGGGGGGGGGGGGGGGGGGGGGGGGGGGCGCACACGCAAAAAGCGACACAGCACAACCGTTGTTCATAAGACACACAAAACAACTGAATTCAACGATGTTTCGCGCTTAAGTCTCTGATTTATTTTTCCCGTTCCGTTGATCAATCTCCTCATATTCGATGGATTAATACTGGTTAACAAAAGTATTGAGAGCGACTATATAAAGAAAATGGATGTTCTCTATACTGGCAAGAGGTCAGACCGAGATCTTTTTGTTTCCGTGCGCCACTCCACGATTGTGTTCCCTGATACCATAACTTTATCGTGCAAACATCCTGGCAGGCATTGTTCTCAGTTGTTTTCCTTACGGTACAAGGTTCAGGTCGCCTTTTTCCGTGTATCAGCCACAAGCAGGAGAGATGATATTGTTCAGTGAATCACGTTCTCCCTTACTCGTGCTCACGTCTAAGCATTAAAAGGCAGGGAAGAGAAACAAAGAGAAACGTTCACTAAATCTCTGAACCTGTTTTCTTTACGTTGGAAATCCCGATGATTTCTGGGGAAAAAAGTTACTGTCAGTGAAGGCTGAAAGTCCAGCAGGAAATGATTTGTTCAGTTGCGTTCTGCCATTCAAATGCTTCCTGTTGCAGCCGTAAAGAGGGCATTTCTCTCTCTCTCCTCTCTCTCTCGTCTCTCCTCTCCTCTCCTCTCGCTCTCCTCTCTCTCCTCTCTCTTCTCTCTCTCTCCTCTCTCTCCTCTCTCTCTCTCCTCTTCTCCTCCTCTCTCTCCGCTCCCCCTCTCCCCCCCCCCCCCCTCCTCTTCGCTCTCTCTCCCTCTCTCTCTCCCATCCTCTCTCTCTCTCTCTCTCAACCTCTCTCAGCTCATCCTCTCTCTCTCTCTCGTCTCTCTCTGTATTTAGAGACAATGATTCTTGTCAAACTGCTTTCACAAAATTACCGATTTGTGGCTTTTAAAACAAGACAACAAGTAACCCTCAGGTGTACTTTTCATAGGTTTTGGTTAAAACTTTCAAGGTTCTGGATCTTAAATTTCTGCTCAGAAAGTTAGCAGTCTATTGACTATCCTTTAACATTTTAACACTGACTTCACCCCCTTTTCTGTAATAGGAAGCAAGAAATATTTTTTAAATGACTGTCGATTTAAATTAAATCAATTCCCAACTTTGGTGTACGACAAGGCTCCATACTAGGACCTCTTTTTCTCGTTTCGTATCAATGAACTGCCTTTAGCCTTAAAATAATTGTGAAATGTTTGCTGGTGACACAAAAATCGGACACGAAAGACTCTGATGTTCAGCAGGAAAACATCAATCTCCCTGTGAAACAGACACAATTCAATCATATGGCGCTTCATTTCCATAACACTTTTACCAGGCACAAATGTCAAAACCTAATCCAAGGTTTGCCTATTCACTATACTTCCAACAGAACAAATAGAGAGGTTTCCATTTGAAAAAGCGTCATGATTTACAGTTGATAGTAATTTATCCTGTTCGAAGCATTTTAGAATTCTAATTGAGCTATATCAGCTCAGAAAATGAATAGTTTTTTTTTTTTCGCCAGCTTTTTTTTTCCCTTTTCGCGTCTACATTTAACCAAATATTGACTACATGATCTAGAATGAAGCTAGCGGTGAATGATAAATGGCTGATGTTTGAATGCAATCCAGAGACATATATATATGTGCTTGGACGTTAAAATGGAGAACACTACTTCTTAGAGAAAGCTGATACATATTCAAAACTTCTCTTAATCCAACACTACAATAATACGACATTATTAAAGTTCTAGAGGGCTGTTATCATGTCAGTAATAATGTAATATACAATATCAGCTTCCTTTTGTAATTCAGTCTGGATTTGCAAATATCGGCTGATACTGGAGCATCTACATTTTCATATACAAAATCTTTTGAGCTGTATAATCTTCAGTTTCATATCGATATTTCACATTGTTGAAGGATACTAATAGACCAGGGTATTTTTGTTCTATTTTGCGCTGATGTAGATAGTTCTTAGCAAATAAAATAATGAAATAAAATAGATGATCCATGTGCATATTTTTGTCAAACCCAGTTATGGCTGATGATTCAGCTATCCACAAGTTATATGCAGACAGGCATATTTCATTCATTAAACCCAAAAAAATTTGCCAGAACCGTTGAATAACCGTACAGCACCAAAAGGTATGTGTAATGCTATCCTCAACTAAGCAACACAGACGTACATACATTACTGTTTTAACCTGCACCGATTTGCTTCAGCACAACGCTAGTCACAAGGCATCTGAAGTTTTTGCTAAGATATACAAAACATGTTTCTCGAGTCATTTTCAACAATCAAACTTGGTATCCTTGCTCGCACAGCACTTCGTATGGATATGATTATCAATAGACATGTCATATGATTTTTTTTTTCCCCTTAACTGACTGATGTCAGGTTTGTGCGTGTGTGTGTGTGTGTGTGTGTGTGTGTGTGTGTGTGTGTGTGTGTGTGTGTGTGTGTGTGTGTGTGTGTGTGCGCGCGTCGCGCGTGTGTGTGTGTGTGTGTGTGTGTGTGTGTGTGTGTGTATACACGTACGCCTATTTGAACACTCACTTGTGTTTTCAAACTTTTTGTTGTTTGTTGTTGCTGTTGTTGTTGTTGTTTTTTCGTATATACTCAACTGTAGCAGCTTTAAAACAAAACAAAACAAAACAAAAAAATGGTAACGACTTTTATGTTTACTTCGTACTTTTCTGTAAATGATATATAAGAATTATACTGGCCATTATTAAGCAAAAACTGAACAATATAAGAAAACAAGATAACACTTATGTTTACTTCGTACTTTTCAGTTAATTGTATACAAGAAATAAACTGGCCATTACTTAGCAAAAACTGAACAATACAATATATCTTTGTATTTGTTTACCCCACCCCCCTCCCCGACACCCCCCCCCCCCCCCCCCCCCCCCCCCCCCCCCCACAGCCTTTGTCCTAACCTGTATATTATGAGCATAAAAGACAGTTTCCTCGAGGAGATCGCAGCGTTAACAAACTGAGGACACTAAGTGCCCCTGTGAAGAGCGTGGCAGCAGAGAGAGTCCTCAGAAGAGCAGACCCCCTCCCCCCCCCCCCCCCCCCCTTGCAGGGGACTTCTCTTCTGAGGACTCTGCTGCCACGCTCTCCACGAGTACAAGCTGAGGACACTAAGTGCCTCTGCGGAGAGAGAATGTTATGATAGTTTTTTATCCATAACTCACCCACCCCACACGATTTACCGGCAGACAGCAGCTATTCTGCAAATGGTTTCAAAGCCATTGTCGATGACCTTTCATTTCTCCTCACGACACCAGAAGTTTTTATTCGAAGTCTCATTGAGATTGCCCAATAATCTGTTCATTCATTGAAAGTTTAAGAACTATCAACTGTTGATGTATGTTTGAATAAGATTTGGACACTGAAGAAAAAAAAAGGACGTAAGAACAGAGGTTACGGCCATTGCATTATGACGTTTAAATCCGTGAAATGTCCAAACAATTTTAAGGTCTGTTTAGAGATATTCTCTTTCATAAAAAAAATGTTAAAATTAAGCAAAGCAAAGCCTGGAACAAAACTCATTCGCAGGGTCAAATATCGACACGTTAGACCTGTCATCCAATGGCATCACTGGGGTGCCACGGAATGTCTTTGCAAATACAGTCCTCAAAACTGAGTCCCTAAGAGAAAACATTTTCATGCCAGCGTTGACATCTGACCGAAACATGACGGCTAATATCACAAACATTGCACTGGATAACAATCTCTACTCTGGTGTGTTCACTTTGGAAGGGTTTTGTGATCTCCCATCATTGCACAGTGCCTATCTTCGTCAATGTCACTGCACAGGCATCCAGCTGCCATGCCCTTTGATGCAACTTTCCACTTTAGACTTGTCAGATAACTTAATCGACAACTTCCAAACGACATGTGGGCGCACGGGGCAGTCCATTTTACCTGTTTTAATGGTGTTCAATATAACGCGAAATCATATAAAATATTTGGATAAAATTTGCTTACCATCTTTGAGACATCTTGATATCTCCTATAACCATTTATATCGTATATCCCTTTTTAAGTTTCGTAGCACAAAGTTCCCATTCCTAAAAAAAAAAAAGTCTTTACTTAGGTCATCAGTCATTTCCCATTCACAAAGTCCAGTATAAAACCGACGAACCAGGAATACTGAACAACGGTTACCCCTTTGGCCACACAAACCTGGAAGAACTTGATCTCAGTAGCAATCAATTGAAATTCTCTGATCCCAATAAAATTGATAAGAATGCTTTTGTGAGCTGCAAGCATTTAAGATATTTATATATCAGTTCAAATTATTTTGTTTCTGTAGACAATGAAAGGTTCTTAGAGTTATTTGGGCACTTAAACTCCCTGGTCAAGTTGTCATTTGTAACAAAAGGCGTTTAGTCCCAGACAGTTTAGAGCTGGGGCCAAAATAATTCATGTATTGAAAACTAAACAATCTTTAGATATGTTTGTTGCAGAATACCAACCCCAAGTCTACAGTCGTTTTTCAAAGGGATGAGGTATTTATGTTGTGGATGTGATGTATTCAGTTAGAATTAACAGTTAGATAAAAAGAATGTTATTTGTTCCTTCAGTCAGTAGTTTTACTTAGAAGTTGAATGAGGAATATTTTGCTGATGGATAATAACACACGCGCGCACACACACGCGCACGCGCACGCACACACACCACGCGCGCGCGCGCGCGCGCACACACACACACACACACACACACACACACACACACACACACACACACACACACACACACACACACACACACACACACACACACACACACACACACACACACACACGCACGCACGCACACACACACAATGTATGGTCTCTCAAAAAATGATATGCTATTGTGTGATGTGTTTAATGATGATGTATAGTCAATAAGACAATCATTTATTTTATAGAAGTGCATGCTTGTGTCTATAAATTGTCATCAACTATAATTGAAAGTTTAACTGAAATCATTTGGTTGATATTTCAAGAAAGGGGATATAAAGGTAATTGTTATGACGAGGGTAATAAAAGGAAATCCTTTCTTGTTTAATGGTATTGATGAGGGTGACAAAGTGGAATTGTGTTTTTACTGTTCCTGACAAAGGCAGCGAATCGAAATCTTTTCCTGGATAGTGTTTCATGTAAAGGTATGGTGTCTATGTCGTTGTGTTTGTCTCCTTAGGATAATAGGAATAATTTTCATGGCCTGTGGTTGGACTTTGGGGAAGAAGGGGAGGTTTGAAAAGGACGAAAGGTTTAATGGCCATGGACACTGAAGGAGGGAGGAGGAACACATATTAAAAGACTGTCACTGTGCAGGCTTCCAGTGCCAGGGACTGGGCACGGGGTACTGGTGCCAGGAAATGGGCACAGACTGGTGTCAAGTTCCGACGGGTTACGGGCGTGATTTCTTCCAGGGACTGGGAAGAAATGTTTGAGTCAGACAGTCGAGGAACGCCCAAGAGTTACTTCAAGAGCTGCCTGGAGTGAAGTGCAGCAGGAACAGAAAACACGGTGTCTTCGCCAGGGTGGTGATAAACTCTTCTTTCCCCTCCTCTGTCCATACCCAGGCCATAACAGCAAAGGAAACGTTTTTTATTCTTTTATTAATAAAAGGGTGTGGCTTAACACGTTTTTTCAACCTTAGTTTCCTTTCCCAGTACACATACAAGCATCAATACATACTCTTCATTCTGTCTATCTGGGACTTTTTTTTTTTTTACATCGTTGTCACACAGTAGGTTTGAATCGGTATCCACGAGAACTTTTGTTAACTTTAGTAACTTAACCACGTGTTTCTTGATAGCAATATGATAGCTGATGTGCCTGATGGGGCTTTTGATTCACTTACTTGTTGTTTTTGTTTTTGTTTCTGTTTTCATTACTCTTGTACAGGTGTCTACACTTTCTGCACTGAGATTCGAATACAAAAATAACAAAATTCAGGTTGCGCTGACTTTGTTTTTCACAAGTAAATCTCTCTCTCTCTCTCTCTCTCTCTCTCTCGTCTCTCTCTCTCTTCTCTCTCTCTCTCTCTCTCTCTCCGCTCTCCTCCACCATATATGCATGTGATCGTGCGCGCCGCGGTACAGAGAGAGAGAGAAGATGGAGATGAGAGAGAGAGCCGGGGTGGCTGAGAGGATGAGAGAGAGAGAGAGGAACTCCTCCCACCTCCCTCTCTCCTCCTCCTCATCTCTCCTCTCTCTCGAGAGAGAACCTCTCTCTCCCCTCCACAGAGAGAGACTCTCGTTCTCTTCTCTCAGCGACAGAGACCCTATCTCACAGCCAAGGAGGGCTCCATCTCTCCCTCTCCTCTCTGGTGTCTGTGTGTCCCCTCTGTTGTCTGTCCCTGTGTCTGCGTGTCTGTTGTCTGGGGTGGGGAAGGGTAAGGTGGCGGTCTCTTCCCTTCTGGGGTGGCGGTGTGAAGGTACATGTGCATCTGGTGTGTGTGTGTGTGCGGGGGGGTGGTGGGGGGGGTTGGGGGTGGTGGCGGGGTGGGAGTGTACATGTGCATGTGTGTGTGTTGTGGGGGGGGGGGGGACGGCCTCTTGAGTGTACATGTTGCACGTGTGTGTGTATGTGTGTGTCTGTGTGTGTGTCGTGTGTGTGGTCGGGTGTGTGTGTCTTGGCTGTTGTGTGGTGGTGTGGTATGGTGTGTGTGTGTTGTGGTGTGTGTGTGGTGTGGTGTGTGTGTGTGTGTGGATGTGTGGGTGCTGGTGTGTGTGTGTGTGGGTTGTGTTGTGTGTGTCCATCCGTGTGTGTCTGTGTGTCCTCTCTCTCCACATTATATGCAGGTGATCGTGCGCGCGCGTACAGAGAGAGAGAGAGGAGAGAGAGAGAGAGAGAGAGAGAGAGAGAGGCTGAGAGAGAGAGAAGATAGAGAGACAACAGAGAGAGACAGAGAGAGACAGAGACACAGAGAGAGACGAGAGAGAGAGAGAGATGTGTGTGTGTGTCTGTGTGTGTGTCTGTGTGTGTGTGTGTGTGTGCTGTGGTGTGTGTGTGTGGGTTGGTGGGGGAGGGGGGGTGTCGGTGTGAGTGTACATGTGCATGTGTGTGTGTGTGTGCGGGGGGGGGGGGGGGGTGGTGCGGTGTGAGTGTACATGTGCATGTGTGGGTGTTTGTTGGGGGGGGGGGGACGGCCTGAGTGTACATGTGCACGTGTGTGTGTATGTGTGTGTGTGTGTGTGTGTGTGTGTGTGTGTGTGTGTGTGTGTGTGTGCATGTGTGTGTTGTGTGTGTTGTGGTGGGGGGTGCACACCCCGTGTGTGTGTGTGTGAGTGTATGTGTGTGTGTGTGTGTGTGGTGTGGTGTGTGTGTGTGTGTGTGTGTGTGTGTGTGTGTGCCTGTGTGTGTGTGTGTGTGTGTTAGTGCGCTCGCGCGAGTGTGAACTTCAGAATTTCCTTGTTTGTTTTGCGTGGCCGCTGTTTACATCCGTGCCAGGCTGATTAATACAAGAAGAAGCTACGTTTACAATTTTGCACGGCTTCCCCTCCTCCTAAAACATCTTTACTTCATAATAATACAATCAGAACACCAGTATCATTCAGAACATTCCTGTTGGTATCCGTGGTGCGCTTGATTGATGCACAAGAAGGCATTTTCTTTCTTCATTAGCTCTTTACGCAAGGGTATGCAGTCGGATTTTTTTTTTAACAGTCAGAATTTATGAGACAGACTTTTCACGTTAGACAGAAACGTATGCAGAAAAGTGTTCAAAATGGGGGAGACGGTGTATATACATGGCAGCTCTATCACTACGCCTGTCACTATTCGTTAGCCGCTCCCCCCTCCGCTCCCGCCCCCCCGCCTTTCGCCTAAAGACCCCCCCCCCCCCCCCCCCCCCCACACACACACACACACACAACCCTCTTGCGCCTTCCACCACCTCAATTCTGCAGCTGAAACCTACACATTACTTCATAATGCTCAAGTCCTAAATGCAAAAGTAATGGTCATGACCCCAAACATTTTTCTCCCAAAGATCAGAACCCTTCTCCTCAGTCTGTTAGACCAGTTTCCTCCAAGGCACCTTACAGGAGGTTCACGCACTGGGCTCCAGAACAAGCCTGCTGTTGCAGACCTTCTCCCCCCCTCCCCTCCCCCCCCCCCCCCCCCCCCCATCCCTCCTCCCACTGTGGTGTTAAGTCAGTAGACGTGAACAATTTGTGTCCATGACAATGTAAGTCAGGTCAGAAATCCCTGATCTACATCTAGTAGTAAAATATGTCAGATGCCCATCTATGACAAAATGTAAAAAGCACACACAAGCAAACTGAAAAAAAGGAAAAAACCTTGTACACGTTTTAACACCAGCCTGGACATTATGGGCCAGGTTTGCTACTGGCACCAGCCGTCGTGGTGAAGTGGTTAGCTTAGTGGAGTCCCGGTTGGGGGTACGTAAATTCGATTCCCATCAGAGTCATGTGGAATTTTTCTGTCCCGACCGGCTCCTACCCAGAGTTGAGTTTGCAACGGGCTCAGTTGGGAAGACTGGGGACCACACAGTCGAGTTTCATCCACTTAATGGATGCGTCTGTAAGAGTGCTGCTCAAAATTTTTTTGACCAACACTGCCGGTGTCTGTATTTCTAGGACCTGGTTGACGCCGGGATAGATTACGAAAGTAAGCCTTGAGCATAGCCCTGTCATGCAGTCTCTGACCAGAATTTGAGCATCAACTACATTATCCTCATTCTCATCGATTAGCATTAAAAACAAACATCACCCCCCCCCCCCCCCAAAAAAAAAAAAAAAAAAGTTTCAAATTCAGTGGCTCTTCATTTCCTGCTCTCATGGCGACCTCAGATTCGATATCCTCTCCGCGTCTGACGCCTTGTTTTGATTCCGTCGGGGTCACCGGCATCGACACATTCATAGAAGCTGTCGTTGAACGGACGTGGTGGCACCCTCCGGAGGGAGAGCTCACTCATGCCGGCTCCGCCACTAAGCAATTATTGTCGTCAGTAGGGGGCTTAGTAGGTGGAGTCCTGGGGAAAATGAATCAGAACAGGCACTACTCAACACTATCAAAGTGACTCGGCAGCAGTGCAATGTCTCCTTCAATGGGTTGCCTCTTCACGACTTGGCGTTGACGGCTCCCTGTGGATTGCCAGTGCCGGGGCTGCGGCATGCCGGGCAGGGCTGTGACTGCGGACGAGGGCTAGAGTAAGCGGCGTGGGTTTAATGCCACTGAGGTGGCACAGAAGATGGAACTGAAGAAATAAAACTGCCACTGCCTGTCAATAAGCCTCTGTTGAAAAACACGTATACATTTAGGAACTCTTCCAACATCTAACTCCCCACCTGCCCGCACCCCTCCTTTCAAAAAAGTGGAAAAAATCCATACTATAAGCAGAAGTTTTCAATTGGTTGCTCAGTTCTTGCATGCAGGTTATATACTATATCGAAAGCTCACATGGAATCCTGTTGTTGTTGTTTGCATGAGGATAAACTTAAGTCAGTAGCGAATACACGTTACATATTCATTTTACAGCGTTTTGTTTCACCAGAAACAAGGTCATTCCGCGTTCGCCCACCTGCTCCTAAAATTTCGTCAAATGTGCAAATGAATTAATTCATTATGGACAGAAGCGCGACCTCCTCAGTCAGGCAGACCAGATCCTCTGAGCGTCCAGCAAGGAGTTTCAAACACCGGGCTTAAGAAGAAAAAAAAAAAGAAAGAAAGGTGTTGCAGAGCTTCCTCCCACTGTAGTGTAAATGGTCATGAAGAAGGAGAATTTAGAAAGAAAGGGGTTTAGTCACCGCCAAGGACACAGACAGACACAGTACAGGATAAGACACAATGCATTTCGACCTGTTGGGTCTTCTTAAGGCAAAAGCAAATAACATTTCGGACAGTGAAACCGAAGAACGAGTAACCATATTCTCATATTCGGCACAAAATCAAAATGCATTTTGTGTGTCCTTGGCGGTAAACTAACCCCCTCTTTTTCTGAATTCCGCTTCAATTTTGCCATCAGTCACTCCGTTTTGAAACATGAAGAAGGAGTCAAACACTCTAAGTAGGCAACAAACAGAGCAAAGCTGACCACTAACTCTCTTCTCGGAAAGTCAGTACCCTTCCTAAATGTCGCTACAGAATAAATAAATGAAATAAATAAATAAATAAATAATATATATATATATATATATATTGTGTGTGTGTGTGTGTGTGTGTGTGTGTGTGTGTGTGTGTGTGTGTGTGTGTGTGTGTGTTCTGCACAATTCTTAGCCACTCATAATGCGTGGGTTACTGAACAGCAGAGCTGACCACTCAGACTGCTCCATACCGTTTGATCTCCTTGCATCCTAGAATGGATCCTCAAGCATAGGCTCAAAGATTGTCCCCTACATGTTATACTGTTTGAATCATGCTTTTAGTTTTTCAGCAACTTTTTTCCTCTCCTCACACTTCGTTTTGTTCCATTTACTGCCCTTCGCTGGCTGCTTTGAGGGTGCTGTTGGATTCTTCTTTGAACCTTGGTGGTGAAAAAATACCACAGAATTATGGACTATGGTGTGTCTCTATTTGTCACCAAGACCACAGACACAATCAGCTATGTTTCCCCGAGGAGTCCGATCCAGCAGACGAAAAGCCTAGGAGCAGGCAGTAAAAATAAATGTGCCTTCGAGAGGGATTACGATGGTTCCCTCAGGCGGCTAGTAAAGGGCTCGTCATGGCTATAATATATTGCCCCCGTTTTCTTCAGCTTCATTTTTTTTTTTAAGTTCAAATCTTTGCCAAGCCATTACTTTAACGACTGAAGAATTGTTAGCCTGCACCTCTTTCCCCCACTACTTAATTGTTCATATATATATATATATACCATATATATATATATATATATATATATGTATGTATGTATGAAAACGGCACAGGCAAACAGGGCCCGAAGATGAAGTCATCACTCGGCTGAAAAAGACGCGGTAGGTCACCATCTTCAGAACGAGAGCAGAGAATTGTCAGTTCCCCTTGCCTCTCTGGAGACTACACTCTCACACTCGAAGAAGAGTGTCCGCGTGGCACTGACCCACAGACGCCAAACCGTATGTGTTACAGTGCCGTCCACCCTTGATATACCCTGAAACAGGGAACATGCTTTGCGCAGTGGACTGGAGGATGAAGTCACATCGGGAATTGACGCGGCGACATTGCTGAGGCAACGAGATCGGGAACTGGCGACACTGCTGAGGCAGACATCGGGAACTGGCGACATTGCTGTCCGCAGACATCGGGATTGGCGACACTGCTGAGGCAGACAACGGGAACTGGCGACATTGCTGAGGCAGACATCAGGAACTGGCGACATTGCTGAGGCAGACATCGGGAACTGGCGACATTGCTGAGGCAGACATCGGGAACTGGCGACATTGCTGAAGCAGACGGTGACTTTCGTCCACGATACTGGACCATCCGCTTAGCATCGTCTGGAACAAAGAACAGGCCTACTTCTTGAAGATAAAAAAAAAGTACAGAGAGAGAGAGAGAGAGAGAGAGAGAGAGAGGGGGGAGAGAGGGGAGAATTTTATTCAATAAGGCCAAAACCCCATTTGATGAATGTGAACATTGATGGTAGACATAATAAGGCAAATTCATATGATACAGTTTTATCCATCATCTGCTTGAAAAACTAATGAAAGAGGGGGGGGGGGGGGGGGGGGGCGGGCGAGACAGAGACAGACAGAGACAGACACAGACCGAGACAGACAGATGGACAGACTGATAATCAGGCAGGCGGGCAGGCGGGCAGGCGGGCGGGCAGACTGGCAGACAGACCGACCGACAGACAGAGAGACAGACAGAGTAATGAAAGTGGGGGCTGTGGGTAACTTGCAATGCATGTTTGGTTTATAAAGGCTCTGTACAAATTTCCGTTTTGCCTTACAGACGGGCGGACGGATGGACGGACGGACAGACAGACTGACAGACAAAAAAGACAGACAGACAAGAAGACAAACACAGCATATGAGGCGAACCTAACTGTGTAATGAAAGTCGGCAGTGGGTAACTCGCTTTCTGTGTTCGGTTTATAAGGGCCTTTGACAAGTTCCGCTAGGCCTAGCCAGAGCAGTATTATACAAGAACTCTTGAGGTTTGAAATCGTAACAATAATAAGCGTAATTCATGAGTAACTGGAGTGTTATTGTCTCATTAATGAGCAAGAGTGGCTGGTCTTCATTAATTGTTATGTAAGGGTAGCGTGAGTTCAAGGTAAGCAGATGCTTCTTATACAGCATGAGGTGCGGTAGAGGAAACAAGGATGTTGTGATTGACGAAAGAATGTTAAACAAACAAACAAACAACACAAACAAAACAAAACAAAACAAAAACAAACAAACAAACAAAAACGAACAAACAAAAAAAAAAAAAACCGCTCACACTTTCTTTGCTTACCAGATATACAGAAAAAAAAACATGTCTTTCACAGAAGAGGTGTTTTTGTCCTCGAGAAAGTCACGCAGGGGAGACGGAACACACACACACACACACACACACACACACACACACACACACACACACACAACACGCACGCACGCACGCACGCACACGCGCGCACACACACACACACACACACACACACACACAACACACATCACACACACACACACACACACACAATTTAAACGCACATTAATGACATACAACACCAGCGAAGTGCTCTTTTATTCTGCGACGCCACAATTCTCTCTCTCTCTCTCTCTCTCTCTCTCTCTCTCTCTCTCTCTCTCCTCTCTCTCTCTTCTCTCTCATCCTCTCCTCTCTAGTCTCTCTCTCCGCTCATCTCCTCCTGTCTCTCTCTCTCCTGTCCTCTCCCCCTCCTCTCTCTGTGTTGCCTCCCTCTTGTGCTCTCTGTGTTTGTGTCCTCTGTCTGTGTGTGTGTGTGTGTTGTGTGTATGTGTGTGTGTGTGTGTTGTCTGTGTGTGTGTGTGTGTGTGGTGTGTGTGTGTGTGTGTGTGTGTGTGTGTGTGTGTGTGTGTGGTGTGTGTGTGTGTGTGTGTGGTGTGTGTGTGTGTGTGTGTGTGTGTTGTGTGTGTGTGTGTGTGTGTGTGTGTGTGTGTGTGTGTGCGTGCGCGCGAGTGCGCGCACGCGCGTGTGTGTGTGTGCGCACCCGCAGGCTCGTGCGTGTGCGTGCATCTGTATGTCTCTCTCTCTCTCTCTCTCTCTCTCTCTCTCTCTCTCTCTCCCTCTCCTCTCTCTCTCTCTCTCTCTCTCTCTCTCTCTCTCTCTCTCTCTCTCTCTCTCTCTCTCTCCATCTCTCTCTCTCTCTGTGCACGGGCGTGCCTCGCGCGCGCGCACGCGCGCGTGTGTGTATGTGTGTGTGTGTTTGTGTGTGTGTGTGTGTGTTTTGTGTGTGTGTGTGTGTGTGTGTGTGTGTGTGTGTGTGTGTGTGTGTGTGTGTGTGTGTGTGTGTGTTTGTGTGTGTGTATCAGTCCGTCTGTTTGCTTGCTTGAATAGATGCACGAGTAGTCCTATTTGTCATCCTAAAATTTGCACGTTTGGCATTTTTACGTTGAACAGAGCATTGTGTAATAATTTTTGTGTGACACATTGTTGCTGTGCAGATCCCGCAATTCAAAGAAAGACATCTTAAACTGTTTGCTTTGAGGCTTTTAGTTTCTCGATTATTTTAAGATTACATCGCATTGCCCCCCCCCCCCCCCACCCACACCCCTCCCCCAGACACACACACCCCTTAACAAAACAGAATTTTTTTATGTTCTTATAAAACTGTGTTTTTCTTAGTCAGCATTTTAAAAAAACCGAATTCATGTACCTCTTTTGTTCCCCTAACGGAATGTTTTCTTTTATTTAAAAAAAAAATCGCTTTCTCTTGATCACCTTACCTATACGAGTTTATTATGTCTTCTCTTTCTTCATCTCTATTACACTGATTTCCCATGCTCACCTGCTTCGTTTCCCTCTATCCTATTTTTCCCCCTTCATCTTTTTTTTCCATTTGCTTGTGTCTTCCTTGTTCTTGTACGTCTGGCTGTTTTGCAGCATGCGTTTTGCTGTATTTGCTGTTTCTGTTGCTCTTGGTTTTTTTGTTGTCGTCGCTATTGTTGTTGCCTCTGTTGCTTCTGCTCTTCTTTTTTTTTCTTTCTCTCATTTTTATTTTTTTCTTCTACACACTAGTTTCTCGCATTCTTTCCTCCTCCCCTCCTTCTCATTACCCTTTTTGTTTTTGTTCTTTTTTTGCCGTTTTTTGTGTGTGTGTTGATTCTGTTCCATTTCTTGCTGCTGCTGCTGTTGCTGCTGTTGTTGTTGCTGTTGCTGTTGTTCTTCTTCTTGTTCTCCCCCCTCCTCCTCTCCTCTTCTACTACTACTGCTTACTGCTGCTGCTACAACAACAACAACAACAACAACAACAACAACTACTACTACTACTACTACTACTACTACTACTACTACTACTACTACTTTTACTTTTACCACCACCACCACCGCCGCCGCAAGGACCACTAAAAACTCCTCTCCTCTTGCAGTCCTTCAACTTCGCTAAGTTTGAAATGGAGCAGGTTTCAACTGCAACGAAAATGTAGATGAAATCATGTTCGAATGTCTCACTTTCGTTCCGATCCTGGACCTTTCTTTGTTGTCTGTCCTGTCTGATTGCCTGCTTGTCTGCCAGTGTGCTGGTGAGCCTGACGACGGTTATGCGTGGATTTTCTGATTAAAAAAAAAAAAGCTCCATCAGTCCCCAAGTTAAAAAGAACTTATGGGAGTTAATTCAAAGAGTGTGCATGACAAAGACACAAGGAGGCGAGCAGCTGATTTTGAAGATGCTGGTAAGAGCTTCGCTGTCCCATTCTCCTTTCAGCTATTCCATTTCATAACTTGTCATTTAGGCCTAACTTTCCTACAAATATCAGGTGTCCCAGTGGCTCAGTGGCGAGTCCTTAAGTGGAAAATGAGCATGTCCAGAGGGGCATGGGTTCGAATCCCAGCCATGGCGCGTCCCAAGATGGGGAAGAAAAGGGGGCAGCAGAGAACACATCCGGAGTCATGAACCGGTAGTGCCCCCCCCCCCCCCCCCCCCCCCCCCCAAAGTGTCAGGAGACAAGGGCCGAACACTTGCTTGAAGGGGGCTTCTCTTCTGAGGACTCTCTGCTGCCACGCTCTCCACGAGTTTTTTCTTTCTACTTTCATGATCTTTGTACTGGCATTGATTTCTTTAGTTTCATAAAGACAATGAAGCCAGAGGTATAGTTTCGTTCTGAGCTGGTCCCAAAATATAAAGGACTGGACCAAAATGACCATGCCAGATCTCCTCACGACACCTACCCAACAGAAGAGCCTGGAAACAACGACGGCTGCCTCAACACATCCCCTCCAACGATCCTAGCGGTCAGGGGACTGACTGACTGACTGACCGATAGTTCGTTCTATGTCCCTGACAAACCAAATGTCCAGCAATGTAAAGCGTTTTCCACCCTCCATCTCCACCTCCTTTTCCACTCCCTCCAGCCCCCCCCCCCCCCCCCCACACACCCACCCACAACACACACACACACACTCCCTCCCCCCCCCCCGAAAAAAGGAAAAAGAATAAGAAAATGAAGGCCGATTTTTTTTTTCAATCAGATGGCCCACGGCAGTTCATTATATGCTCTACGTTTGTCTTGTGATTGTTGTTACAAATGTGGAATTTGACTGATACTTTAACTTTTTTTTTTAAACCTTGACGTTTAGTTATTGTTTCTCTTTTTTTTTTTTTTTTCTTTCCCCCTGAACTATACCGACATGATCTTCGATAGCAGGTAATCTCCTTTTAGAAGAAGAAAAAAAAAAAAAAAGCAAGGGGTGGGGGGGGGAGGTGGGGGGGGGGGGGGGGGGGCAGTGGGGTGGGGGGGGGCAATGGTGAAGACGAAGTATGATTATCCCGATAGCTCAAAAACTAAATGGGTGTCATTCCATCGAACGAATTCCATCCGCGCTGGTGCATTCATTGTGGAGTAGCCTCATTATGATTCCCCTTATAGTCAAATCGAGAACTATCTTTCCCTAGATTGCGTTTTAGTGGAAGGGTGCTGTGAGGTGAAGGGTTTTGAGAAGGGAGGGGGTGCGGGAGGGGGCGGTTGGGAGGTGCGGGGGGAGGGAGGTATGCTGAGTCGTAAGGCGCGTGTGGTGGGGGGGGGGAGGGGGGGGGGTGGGGGGGGAGGTGGTCCAGACATTCTCGTGGCCAGCTATTGATTTCTGACAATTGACAAGTAATGATCCCGATGCTCCAAAAACTAAAATTGGTGTCATTTCCAACGAAACGATTCCGCGCTGCAATTCATTGTGAGTAGCCTCATTATGATTCCCCTTTCAAATCGACTATCTTCCGTAGGAAGTTGCGGGGGAGTGGAAGGGGGGCTGAGGAAGGGTGTTGGAAGAGGGAGGGTGGGTGCGGAGAGGGGGGGGGGTGTGGAGGGGGGGCGGGGGGAGGGAGGGAGACTGGTCGAGGCGCGTGGTTGTCAATAGGAAAGAACATGACAACGCAGCCCCTTTGTTTAGACCGGTGATACCAGAGGTCATTTCCGACGTTTTGTTGCAAGCCACAGGGAAACTGAAACGACCCTACGTGGTCTTTCTTTTTCCTCCTGTCTGCTTGTCTGTCTGTGTATCTGCCAGTCTGTCCGTCTCTCTGTCTGTCTGAATCTATCTGTCTGTGTCTGGCCGTTTGTCTGTCTGTCTCTCTTTGTGTTTCTGTGATTCCGTCTCTATAAATGTCCCTGTCTGTCAGTCTGTTAGTCTGTCTCTTTCTCTCTCTCTCTCTCTATATATAGATATATCTGTCTCTCTGCCTCTGTCCTCTGTCTGTGTGTCTGTCTGTCTGTCTGTCTGTCTGTCTGTCTGTCCTGTCTGTCTGTATCTCTCTCTCTCTCTCTCTCTCTCTCTCTCTCTCTCTTCTCTCTCTCTCTCATATCAGCTTCCGACCTTATTTCAAGACAAAGAGACATGGTAAAGTTTCACCGAGGACTTGCCAAGATTGCCTGTATTCATAGCGGAAAGCTCCACGTCACAGACAGAGACTGCAACCGATGTCTTCCCAGAACGACGACACTGAAGGACAGTCCTTCTCAGCCCCGTGGGAACGTGGAGAAACTTGGCTTCGACTACGAAACCCATGAGGACAGTGAGTTACAACAGTCACAGAGGTGTCCGTCAACCCGGTGGTAAACAACCTCAGACAAACAAAACGCCACTACCTGAACTCTCAGAGCGGAACAATACCGCTCGGGTCCCGGACAATTTCACATTTTTCGAAAAAACGGTCAGGCGGCAATTGTAGTACCCCTGAAATGACCAGTCTACGAGAAGCCGCGATCAAATGGACAGTGAAGAGAAAGCTCAACCATCGTATCGGGAACAAACGGCAAACCAAGAAGCCAGAACAGACATGATGGTGTGCCTGTTGTTCCCGGTACACGTTCCTACAGTGACGTGGTCAGAGGAAATATTTCTGAGCACTGGAGGGTTGTCATGGTAAAAGACTCTGTCTGCAGCACCAACTCTCATGCATCAGGAGGGAACAGGAGAAAAGCCCCAGTGTTCAGACAGTCTGCAGATGTCGGAGTTAGCGACCACGACCCCTTCAACGGAAAGTGATGTCGCCGGAGATGACTACAGTGATAATCAACACAGAACATGAATACTTGTTCAGAAGTAGCGGACACTGACGATGAAGACTTTACTCTACAGAACAAAGACAACAGACACTGAGAGGACAAAGGCAGATACGCGGGAAAAAAAAAAAAAAGACATCGACGTGATGACAGACCATAGTTTTATGTCAGAACATAACAACTCAACAGAACCAAACATTTCTGATCAGGACAGCACGTCCAATGACCCAAGAGAAGATGTTGTTCATTCTTATTGTCCTTTACAAAATACAGAACAAACCGAAACAAAACACAATCCTGGACAAACAGAACAAGACAAACAATATTTAACTTCAGGAGACAGCCCTAGCCAAATTAAGACAGATGACAAACCAACAGACAAAGATAACAAGCACGTCAGGGAACGGACACGAGACTGGAGGGTTAAAGAATCGAAAGCAGAACAGGAGTTCCCACTCTCAGCTCGCACTTCAAGACCAAGGCATGCGGCATCCAACTCCTGGAAAGGTCTTCAGAACAAAAACAAAAGTACTGAGAGGCAAAAAACACTCAAAGCAACATCGTAGAATATTAAAAAAGAAAAAGAAAAAAAAGAAAAAAAAGAGTCTCAAAACAAACTAAAGGATAAAGTCAACCCCAGCCCCAGGTCTATTACCAGAGAGAAAGGATTTTCGGGTGAAAACAGGAAACGGGCCGGGCCACGATACATGAAATAATAAGTCCTTGACAAAAGAGGGTAAAAAGATTTTAAGGTCCAGGATGATTCATACGACTGGTACTCCAAACCAATTACGTGAACAAAATGTACTCCAAACCAATTACGTGAACAAATGTAAATAGGAATAAAATCAATGTTTAATTTCTGAATTATAATGTAAGCGGGCTTCTTCAGAAGTTAGAAAACACTGATTTCATTAACTTCATCATTTCTTTCGACTTTTCTGCCTGACTGAAACGCTCATCGGATTTAACTTTGAATCATTACTCTTTAGAGATTTCATAGTATTTTACGTCAAAAGCAAAGAAACTCTCTCATCAAGGGAGAGATGGCCATCTCTCTGATGGCGTCATTGTTATGATAAAAAAAAAAACGTGTCGCTGATTTCATAGGAAGAATTCAGATTTACCAAAAACTTACTTTGCACAGACAAAGACGTAATGTCTATTTGTTTTTTTACCCCCCCACCCCCCCCCCCCCCCCCCCCCCCCACATGACTAAACATTCTGGAGACCCAGCAGGGTACTTGTGTATTGAACTATTAGAACAGTGTTGAACAGACTTCTATGACACTTACGACGAGTTCTACATGTTGCTGAATGGGGATCTAAATGCAAGAACTGCTGCCAAAAATTACTCCTTTTTCTGATGACAGGAACGATCCCGAACCAACATTTCCAGCTCACCATAACTTTCCAAGAAAATCTTAAAACAGTTATGTAAGTAATTTTGGTGACCAACTGAATGAATTATGTGACATGTTTGATTGTGTTAGACTGAATGGACTGAGTGAATCAAATTTTGATGATAACTGTACATTTATAGGAGCCTCTGAGGAAAGTTACAGTTGACTATATTTCCTTGCACCCATTGATTAATTTCCATCTATTCATGTCATATCTCTTGATGTTGAGAATATAATTGAACCTGATCATCTGCCAGTTAATCTGAAAGTAGATATAGGCAAAAAAAGATGATGGTGTTTTCCTGATACGAAGCAAACTCAAACAAGTCAGGGAGAGATTTGTCTGGAATAATGATAATGAAAATGACTTTGTCAAATCATGGGAGAGTGGAGATATACAAAACGAAATACGGAAAGCGGCAAATGATTTGGACAACGATGTAGATAATTCCCTGGAAGCATTTGCACAATGCTTAAAGAATCT
>JADBJO010007179.1:27500-30000 GCA_016801955.1 Conus betulinus
AGATAATATCATCCGCAAAGAGTAATATGAACAATTCTATCAAATCAAAGGACACACACCATGTTTGCCATTTTCTATAATTTCTAGTGCAAGTTCGTTGACGAACAACAAGAATCTGCAAACATCACCTTGCTTTACTCCCCTTGTGCAATTCACAACTTCTGATAATTTACCCCCACTTCTTATCCTAGCCTTTACATCTCTGTACAACTTTTGATTCTTTGCAAACTGTTTCTGAATGGCAGCTAGCAATGTAAATACATGATCTATCGTACAGTAGTCCTTCTTAAAGCCTGCTTGATGCTCCCAGTTATATTATTTAGATTTACCCCACTCTTGTAATCTGCTGTTGATTATTGAGTTATATAACTTACTACTTATATTACATAGTGAAATACCTCTGTAGTTGTTCACGTTATTGACCTCGCCTTTCTTAAAAAGTGGTATAATAGTTGACTCAGTCCAGTCATCTGGATAGATGCCATTACTGAATAAAATGGTTAAATAATTTTACTAAAAACATTAACACTGGCTCCCCTGCGTTTTTAAAGAAACTCTCCAATTAAATCATCAGGTCCAGCCGATTTACCATTCTTCAGCTTTCTAACTGCTATCATTACCTCGTCCCTAGATATTGGTCTATCATAAAACTCATCACCATCCTCTACTGAGAGAGAGAGAGAGAGAGAGAGAGAGAGAGAGAGAGAGAGAGAGAGAGAGCGCGCGTTCGTGTGTGTGTGTGTGTGTGGTGTGTGTGTGTGTGTGTGTGTGTGTGTGTGTGTGTGAGCGTGCGTGCATGTATGCATGCGTGTGTGCGTGCGTGCGTGCATGAATGTGTGTGTATGTAAGAGAGAGAGAGAGAGAGAGAGAGAGAGAGAGAGAGAGAGAGAGAGAGAGAGAGAGAGAGAGAGAGACTGTGCCATTAAAATTCTCATATTTGTCATACAGCGTTTTAGTTATATCCCCACTTTTTGCATGTGGCGTAAAATAATAATCAAAAAAAAAAAAAGGAACGAAATAAAAAACAACAACAAATGTTTGGTCGAACGAACGCTGGAACGAACGAAAGAAAGAATGAAAGAAAGAAGGTAGGAAAGGAAGAAAGAAGGACGGAGGAAGAAGGAGAGAATGAAAGAAATAAAGACTTATGCAAACTTCGATGCTCCCGCGTCTTGCGACGCATGAAGCAGTCAAGGCGTTCAACTGTGCACGGTCCTCCGCAAGTTTGCTAGTGTCACTCCATCCCCTGTCAACGAGTAGGAGGTCTCTCTCCGCTGTCTGTCACCAGCTCATCCTGGGTTGTTCTCTTTTTCTCTGGCCTGCTGGGGTCCATTTAATGACCTGGTTTGAAGGTCTTGAACAGGGTTATCTTAAGACATGACCCAGCCAGTCGATGTGCCGTCTGCAGACGATGGTTGACACAGGGAGCTGTTTGGGATACCCCTGATGTCTTCATTCGGTATAAATCTGACCATTTGATGCCCAAGATCTTACGTAGGCATTTAGTATCAAAAGTGTCGAGTTTCTTCTTCTCCTGGGGTCTTTAGTTGCCAGGTTACCAAGCCATATAACAACGTTGAAATCACACTGGAGTTATAACATTTCAGTTTGATTCTAAGGGATAATTTCTTGCTGTTCCATATTTAGTTTAGCTGATTGAATGTTGATGTTCCTTTCCCAATACGACACTTCAGTTCATGGTCGAGGTAACTGGCGTTGTTGATAGAGCTGCCTAGGTGTGTGAAGTTCTCTACTACTTCCACTTGTTTTTGGTCGATGAGAACGTATGCGGGCCTTTGGCAAGAAAGAATAAAAGAAAAAAAAAACGACAGAAAGAACGAACGGAAGAACGAAGGAAGGAAGGAATCAACGAAGAGAAGAAAGAAAGAATGAAAGAAATATAAAAGAAAGAAAGATAGAACGAACGAACGAACGAAAGCAAAAGAAAGAAAGAAAAGAAAGAAAGAAGGAAAAGATAATTCTCATGTGAGGCTGGCTGTCGACCAGATGAGCCACGGCATTATTGTCAGATTAACTCAAAGTTGTACTGACATTTAAGAAAACATTATGAACAGAATACCAACGTTTTTCATTCAAAGCAAAGAAGCATAATTAACACACCAAAATATACGCGCGCACACATACACATACACACAAGCGCGCACACACATGCGCGCGCGTGCGTACTCACGCACATACACATACACATACGGACGCGCGTGCCCGCGCGCACACACACACAAAAGTACGCACTTACATAAATACACAAATACACGCATCTCAATACGAACACGCCCATACCCTCACATACACTCAAACTTCGCATGCATGCACACATACGCGCGCACATTTTGCTCATGTTCAGAGGTGCCTGTACACAATTACTATTCCAAAAGAATTGCCCACATTAAGCTACCCCCCCCCCCCCCCCCCCCCCCCCCCCCCCCCTCCTGGCTCTGCCTAAAATCTCAATCCTTGATCGAATAATAGTTTTCTGAGT
>JADBJO010007179.1:42500-47500 GCA_016801955.1 Conus betulinus
CCAAGACTGACATTAATTACAAAAGCTATTTTACCTCTTATTTACCCTTAAGACTGAAATCCTACTCATTCTCATCTCCTCACCAGATCTGATGTGGAACAAAGGAATGAAGAATAAGCTTGCATTAGATGCGATAGAGCCCTCCTCGTTTCCTTACTCGTCTCTTGTAGTCTCTGTTTAAAAACAAAGATAAGGTTTTCCAATTTTGTGTTGTGTTTTGTCCGGAAAACAGAATAACTGTTTTGAAAGCAACTCCAATCCAAGTTAAAGACAACCTTTTCAGCCACCTTTCTGAAGCAAAGGTCACTTATAGAAAAACTTCTTTCAGCCTACGTAGACCATGTTTCTTATGATTCAAATGATCTTGAAGGCCTGCTCATGGGTAACGTATGATGTCATGACATGTAGTCCCAGAGCTTTTTACCTCTTATGCCAATCTAAGATCTGCACTATGTCATAAACAACAGCATTTTGCTTGTACCTATTTAAATGAAGCATCACAAACATTTTTTTTCTGTACATAACAACTTCTTTCTTCCTCTTTTTCTTGGCCCTTTTGCAGTCGGCTGAGCTGTAGGCAATATTCTCTGTCTGTCTGCCTGTCTGTCTGTCTGTCTGTCTGTCTGTCTGTCTCTCTCTCTCTCTCCTCCCTCTCTCTCTCTCTCTCTCTCCTTTCTTTCTTCTCTTTCTCTCTTTCTTTCTCTTTTTCTTTCTTTTCTTCTTTTCTTTCTGTCTTTCTTTTTCTTCTTCTTCTTCGTCTCCTCCTCCTCCTCCTCCTCCTCCTCCTCCTCCTCTTCTTCTTCTTCTTCTTCTTCTTCTGAGAGAGAGAGAGAGAGAGAGAGAGAGAGAGAGAGAGAGAGAGAGAGAGAGAGAGAGAGAGAGAGAGAGAGAGAGAGAGAGAGAGAGAGAGATCTTTTAAAGCCACGGTGTTTTGCATTTATGTATAGAATTTTGTGAAAGACTGATTTCAGTTTTCAAAGCTCATATTCTTCGGTTGAATGAAAATTCTGCGAGAAAGCTGCGCGCGTGCACACACACACACACACACACACACACACACACACACACACACACACACACACACACACACACACACACACACACACACACACACACACACGCACGCACGCACGCACGCACGCACGCACGCGCACGCACGCACGCACGCACGCACACACACACACACACACACACACACACACACATACACGCGCGCGCGCGCACACACACACACATACACACGTACACACACACACACACACACACACACACACACACACACACACACACACACACACACACACACACACACACACACACACACACACACACACACACACACACACACAGAGACGCCGAGCTACCGCCTGTCAGCAGACATCCTCGCACATAAAACGTCAATGTATATGTCCTTTGCATTAACAATACCGTGCACGCCATGTCGAATGTAGCAAATATGCCATTTCCACCCAATACAGGACTTGGAAGTGCTATGTGACATCTGCTCCCTCCAGGAGGACTGATTTGCCAGAAAAAGCCTTCGCCCTGAAGTTAGAAAAAAAAAAGTTTTAATGAAGACAGTTCCGACGACTTTCCAGCGTGCACTGGGAATTTCACAAGAATCAGAGGCCCGATCCAACAGCTGAGAATGTTCGCAGCAGAAGCAATGAAATGCTAGCAGCAGCAGCAGCAGCAGCAGCAGCAGCAGCAGCGGCAGCAGTAGTAGTAGTAGTAGTAGTAGTAGTAGTAGTAGTAGTAGTAGTAGTAGTAGTAGCAGTGGTGGTAGTAGTAGTAGTAGTAGGAGGAGGAGGAGGAGGAGGAGGAGGAGGAGGAGGAGGAGGAGGAGGATCATCATCATCATCATCATCATCATCATCATCATCATCATCATCATCATCATCATCATCATCATCGTCATCCTTTGCAACTGTTGCTCTTGTTGTTGTCATCGTCGTCGTCGTTGTTGTTACTGTTGCTGTTGTTCTTGTTCTTGTTATTCTTGTAATTGTTTAGTGTTGGTGTTTTCTTGTTCTTTTTCCTCTTGTGTTGTTGTTGTTGTTCTTGTTCTTGTCACTTAAGTTCAACTTCAAGGAGAACATGTCGTACGATGTGCGATGGAGATTTCCAATAAAAAAAAAAAACACAAAAAACAACAACAACAAAAAAAAAAGAAATAAAAGAAGCTAAAACTTGTACCTGCAGTAAATGCGCATTATTGAACCCAAAAGATCCTAATTTAAATTCGCTCAAAGCCATCATGTAGGTCTTTTTGTTGTTTTATTTTTATTGTTGTGTGTTTCTTAGCAATATGTGACAGTATTCAAACAAGCAAGCATACAAACAAGCACAAACACTGGTTTGGTAATTCAAATGGATTTCAATGAACTACGACAACTTCAAAAATTATGCAAAGTTTCTGAATGCCCCGACGGTGTGATTTTGGTTAAAAAAGAAATGTTTATTGTTTTAATATAATAAAGTCTTCACAGTTGTTAACTTGTAATAAACAAAAATATCGCTGTTTGTCTTATTGTATCTCATTCTGAATATGTATCTGTCTATGTGTGTATGTATGTGTGTATCTATCTATCTATTTATCCATCTATCTGTCGATTGATCGATCAATCTAGATAGATAGATACATAGATAGACAGGCAGACAGATAGACAGCCGAATACATGACACTACCCTGCAATTAATTTTTCATGAAACTGCAAAATCTCCAGAGCATTTATAGTTTAAAAAAAAAAAAAAAAAAAACCCGCAAAGTTGCAAGTCGATTTGTTTTCAAATATTGGAAAATAACCTAATTTCGATATGGTGTGTTCAGAATATCCTGAGACTGAGTCAGGAAACATTTCGTATATGTTTACATATTTACCCCAAGTTTGGTTCCAGTCATAAAAGCAAGTATAATTTTGTGTAAAGACAGCCATTACAAAAATCCGGTGTCAAACAGTCACTTGAGCATATGAGTAAATATTAATTCTTATCTTCACGGACGATTGAGTGTCTGTGTGAACAAATCGTGTCTGTTGATTTTAGTTGTGTTCAATCGTCTTTGTTTTTCAGCTAAATGTGCGAATTTTTATAACTAAAATTTCTCTCATTTTCTGTGTCATTCCAGTGGCACTGCACCCACTCTACTCTTGCTGGCTTCCCGCCAACAGTCAGTCCCTGGCTCGCCCCATTGCAACGCCGGCACTGGCAATCCACAGAGAGAGTCAATGTCAAGTTGCCACGAGGGCAACCCACCTGAGGGTACTCTGCACTGATGCTTCGCGGCTTCGCCGGTGTTCAGTGGTGTCTGTTCTGTGTTAACCAACTACAAGACATTACGTTCTGAACGTCCTAATGACGACAGTAATCGCTAAGGCAAGGTGTTTGTTTGAGTTAGCGTACTCCCTTCCTCCACCCCTTCTCCACCGCCACCCCACTATTGCCACCATCCCAGGAGGGCGACACCAATTTACGACGTTTCTTACTAACTGGCAAGGGAATTCGGTCCCATTACCGTCGTTGTTCATGACCGATGCATAACAAGTTGTTTTGAAGAAGCATATATTGATTCTTATGTGTGTTTACCACTGTCCAGACAGTTGGTGCCTTAGAAGACGCCAGGTACTACAGACAAATTGCTCTTGGAAGACAGGAGACCAAGCCCCAAATAAAAGACATCCAGTGTGACCATCCAGTGTGACCTGACGGACTCTCAAGCCAAACCCGCCAGTCAGTTCAGTATCTGCACCATTGTTGTGAAAACGTACGCCTCGGAACTTTTCTTCTGTACTTTCTATGCTCAGCCTTCTGCCCCCCCCCCCCCCCCCCCCTGTCTCTCTCTCTCTCTCTCTCTGAATGCCTCATGCATGAACGCATATGCACGCACGCGAGCACACACACATACACACATAACGTCTCTCTCTCTCTCTGTCTCTGACTATTCTGTCTCTCTCTCTCTCTTTCACACACACGCACACACACACACACACACACACACACACACACACACGCGCGCGCGCGCGCGCGCGCGCGCAAAACACATGCTTGCACACAGACGTGCACCAGGCACAGGCACAGAGAGAGAGGGAGAGAGACAGAGAGAGACAGAGATAGACAGAGAGAGACAGAGAGAGAGAGAGACAGAGATAGAGGAACACACATACACACACACACACACACACACACACACACACACACACACACACACACACAAACACGTGCGCTCACATGCCGAGAGAGAGAGAGAGAGAGAGAGAGAGAGAGAGAGAGAGAGAGGAGAGAGAGAGAGAGAGAGAGATGAACACACACACGCACACACACACACACACACACACACACACACACACACACACACACACACACACACACATGCGCTCACATGCACAAACAGAGAGAAGGGCCTGTATTCCAGACATCCAGGCCAAGAAGGCACAGCTGCCCCTGGGGCTTTTTGTGTCTGGCAGGAAGTCAAAGAATGAACAGAGAGGGATTAAGATGGAACGCAAAGCTGAGGATTATAAAGACAGAAAGAGGCAGAGCAAGAAAGAATGTTACAGCGAAATAAAAGCTAACACACGAATTCTACACCAATATCTTTTTTGATTCTGACCAGCCTTCGGTTCGTTGGCAGTGTTTGCGCTAAAGAAGCAATGCTATGCATTAGATCCAGCATAATACTGAAGCATGTGGTGTGTGTCATGAATAAATTTGACACACACTCTACTCATCCATGGCATTTTTTTTTCTGGCTTTCTTTGGCTTTGCACATCACTATCATCTTCTTAGTTCCTTGATATAGCAGTGGAAAAAAAAATTGAAGATGTAAATGTCATGCTCACCGGTAGAAGCACACAGAGGGAAAGAATAGGACAAAAGAAATGGAGGGGGTGGGGGGTGAGTTTGAATCGAACCTGCACTGAGTGATGAGAATGAGGGGCAAAGGGGCGAGGGGAAGGGTCGGGGATGGGTAGGAAGTGTGCGTCAAGAAATGGAAAATGACC
>JADBJO010007179.1:57500-65000 GCA_016801955.1 Conus betulinus
GGTTTTTGATTCCAGGGTTGTTGCGTAGGGGTTTTTGTTTGTCAGTTGTTTTTTCTTTGTTTGTTTTTTGTTTTTTGGTGTTAGTTTGTTTTTTTTTATTTGAATTGCGCCTGTTCGAGATGATTTTCTCTTCAACGTGCATTTTGAGGAGCGTAATATCCTATCTCTCTACTATACTCTCTCTCTCTCTCTCTCTCTCTCTCTCTCTACGTGTCTGTCTCCAGTGGGATGGGATTGGGGTGGGGCGGGTGAGGGCGGTTTGTCGGGGTTTGAAGCGCGTGTTATTTGGTTTTTCGGGCGCGCTCTCTCTTTGTTGGGGTGGTGGCGCTCACTCGACAGGGGGGGAGAGAGAAATGAGGAGAGAAGAGAGAGAGAGAGAGAAGCGAGAAGAGAGGGAGAAGAAGGGAAGAGAGGACGAAGAGAAAGGAGGGACGAAGAGTAGAGAGGAAGGAGAAGAGCGGGGGAAGAAGAAGAGAGGTGGCGGGGGGGGGCGGGGGGGGGCTGGCCGGGTGGGGGGCCAGGGAGAGGGGGGGGGGGGCAGGAGAGGAGACGCCGGAGGGGGAGGGCCGGGTGAGATTGGTTGTGTTTGGGATTGGGTGGGGCGGTGAGGGGAGGAGAGACGGGGGGCAGGAGATTGGTGTGATTCATTATGGCAACTTGATGAGTGCAGTAAGTGCGATGGAATTACTGTATGAATGAGGTGCAGTAATAGTGAAAGGGGTAAAACAGTAATGTAGGCTAAGTTACAAGCTGACACTAGCCGACTTCCGGTATGTGCCTCAAAGCAAAATGGATTGTACTGCTTTGTACTCGTGGAGTATATTAAACGATGCCTAAGTGCCTAATACAATCCTTATAGGGTTACCATTACGTGGGCAAACAGAGGTTGAGCGTCAAAGCACAGGATCAATTCGATGATATCAATTTAACTTTCCATTTACATTGTGTGTGACTTCAAAAGATACGCTGGCTTCAACTCTGTGACAGATGACCAAAACACTATCACCCTCATGAAAAACGAGTGTTACACTGAATTACAAAATGCGTGCATGCTTGTGTGTGTGGTGTGTGTGTGTTGTGGTGTGTGTGTGTGTGTGTGTGTGGTGTGTGTGTGGTGTGTGTGTGTGTTTTTGGTTGTTGTTGTTGTTGTGTTGTTGTAGTTTGTTGTGTGTTGTCGTTGTTATTTCGTTAGTACGTTGTTGATATTGGAAAAGCTCTTTATTAATCGCATACAAATTACTGCATGCAAACAACGTTGGACTTATGGGGTTCTCAACAACAAAGTCTCAAATTAAAAGCAGAACATTCCTTCTCTCTCTCTTCTCTCTCCTCCTCGTCTCCTCCTCTCCTCTCACTCTCTCTCTCTCCTCGCCTCTCTCTCCTCTCTCTCTCTCTCTCTCTCTCTACCTCTCTCTCTCTCTGAGAAATGTGATATGGAAATGAAAGTAAGTGGACCTATTTGCTAACCCCTGTTTTGAGTAATATAAAATTCTTGTCATCTGGCTGCATGTGTAGAGTTGTTAAACACGTACAGCATACTGCACAGGGGAAGGGCATTGAAATGAAACAGGGGACGAAAACGTCAGAAGAGTGGGGAGGGGGGTGAGCCAGGAATGAGGATGGCACGTGTGTAGAGGATGGTTACAAATGCACTTTCCGGCGGCTATGCGATTTTCGAACCCGTGCTTGAGCAGAAGGCTTCAGCGCTAAACATCATTTTGCTCACTCTCGCGCCTGGGGTAAGGTTAGGAAGGAAAGACAGATGGGGAAGGGGAATGTGGAAAAAAAGAAGATGATAGAGTGAGGGTGTTACAAGGAAATCTGACTTGCAGTTGTCCACCGTAATTATTCGCGGAGAACTCTCTCTCTCTCTCTCTCTCTCTCTCTCTCTCCTCTCTCTCTCTGTCTGTCTGTCTGTCTGTCTGTCTGTCTGTCTGTCTCTTACACATCCACACACACACACACACACACACACACACACACACACACGCACACACACGCACGCACGCACGCACACACACACACACACCACACACACACACACACACACACACACACACACCACACGCACACGCACGCACGCACACGCACGCGCACGCACGCACGCACGCACGCACGCACACGCACGCCACACACACACACACACACACACACAGAGGTGCGAGAGCTAGCGCACGACCCCACACACACACACGCGCGCGCGCGCGCACACACACACACACACACACACACACACACACACACACCACACACACACACACACACGCACGCACGCACGCACGCACGCAACACCACACACACACACACACACACACACACACACCACACAACACATACACATGTGGCAGAGCTAGCGCACGAATCACCCACACACACACGCGCGCGCGCGCACACACACACACACACACGCGCGCGCGCGCCGCGCGCGCGCACACACAACACACACACACACACACACACACACACACACACACACACACTTACACACACAGGTGGCAGAGCTAGCGCACGAATCCACACCACACACACACACACACCACACACACACACACACACACACACACACACACACACACACACACGCACACACCTCTTTTGCTCTGTTCTTAAAAAAAAAAAAATCTAAAAGCATACTCTGGAACTTGACATAAAAGTAATGAGAAGGGAGGGGTATAAGACACACCTCAACCCACATCCATTTGAATGGCCACTTCACCCTCGCACAGACAGTTATTGCCGAGAGTACTTGTGATGAAACGAAGACAGTTACTGAGCGGCCCACTCACTAACCTTGTCACTAGTGTAGATCAAGTTGGACCGTCACCCACGCCCCCTCGGCATCCTTCCCCAGTCCGCCCCCTGTTCTCTGTTTGTCTGCTCTGTCAGTACGCCTCTGTCTGTCTGTCTGTCTCTCTGTCTGTCCGTGTCTGTGTGTCTCTCTCTGCCTCTGTCTCTATCTGCGTGTCTGTCTGAGTCTGTCTGTCTGTCTGTCTGTCTGTCGGTCGGTCGGTCGGTCGGTCGGTCTCTCTCTCCCTCCCTCCTCCCTCCCTACCAATCTATCTCTCTCTCTCTCTCTCTCTCTCTCTCTCTCTCTCTCTCTGTGCTTGCATATCTTCTTCCCCATCCCCTTCACTATATGTTATGTGTCTATGCCCTTTGTCCCCTCTCTCCCTCCCTCTCTCGCTGTCTGTCTGTCTCTCTCTCTGTCTCTCTGCATATGTGTGTTTACATCTCTCTCTCTCTCTCTCTCTCTCTCTCTCTCTCTCTCTCTCTCTCTCTCTCTCTCTCTGTCTCCTCTCGTGTCTCTTTATACATCTCTCTCTCTCTCTCTCTCTCTCTCTCTCTCTCTCTCTCTCTCTGTGTCCCCATACGTTCAATACTTTTCTTTTTTTATAGTTCCTGTCTGTATTCATGACTGAAAATCCACCCCCCACTGTGGCCAGGCGTGCTGCCCCGACACTGTAACCATACTATATAGCAGTGTGACCATGCTGTATAGCCAGTGTAACCCTACTCTGTAGCCAGTGTAACCATACTGCATAGCCAGTGTGACCTTGCTGTATAGCCAGTGTAACCCTATTGTGTAGCCAGTGTAACCATACTGCATAGCCAGTGTAACCATACTGTATAGCCAGTGTAACCATGCTGTATAGCCAGTGTAACCCTATAGCCTGTGTAGCCAGTGTAAACCATACTGTATAGCCAGTGTGACCATGCTGTATAGCCAGTGTAACCCTACTGTGTAGCCAGTGTAACCATACTGTATAACCAGTGTAACCATGCTGTATAGCCAGTGTAACCCTACTGTGTAGCCAGTGTAACCATACTGCATAGCCAGTGTAACCATAATGTATAGCCAGCCATGCTGTGTAACCCTGCTGTATAGCCAGTGTAACCCTACTGTATAGCCAGTGTGTAACCATGCTGTATAGCCAGTGTAACCATGCTGTATAGCCAGTGTAACCCTACTGTATAGCCAGTGTAACTATGCTGCATAGCCAGTGTAACCATGCTGTAGTAGCCAGTGTAACCCTACTGTATAGCCAGTGTAACCAGTGTGTAGCCAGTGTAACCATGCTGTATACCAGTGTGCATAGCCAGTGTAACCATGCTGCATAGCCAGTGTAACCCCTGCTGTATAGCCAGTGTAACCATGCTGTATAGCCAGCTGTGTAGACCTATGCTGTATAGCCAGTGTAACCATGCTGTATAGCCAGTGTACCAGGATGTAATGCTGTATAGCCAGTGTATTGTGTAGCCAGCCAGTGTAACCATACTGCATAGCCAGTGTAACCATACTGTATAGCCAGTGTGACCATGCTGTATAGCCAGTGTAACCCTATTGTATAGCCAGTGTAACCATGCTGTATAGTAACCCTACTGTATAGCCAGAGTAACCCTACTGTATGGCCAGTGTAACCATACTGTATAGCCAGTGTGACCATGCTGTATAGCCAGTGTGACCATGCTGTGTAGCCAGTGTGACCATGCTGTATAGCCAGTGTGACCATGCTGTATAGCCAGTGTAACCATGCAGTATAGTCAGTGCAAACTATGCTGTATAGCCAGTGTAACCATGCTGTATAGTAACCATGCTGTATAGTAACCATGCTGTATAGCCAGTGTAACCATGCTGTATAGCCAGTATAGCCATGCTGTATAGCCAGTGTAACCATGCTGTATAGTAACCATGCTGTATAGCCAGTGTAACCATGCTGGGTATAGCCAGTGTAACCATGCTGTATAGCCAGTGTAACCATGCTGTATAGTAACCATGCTGTATAGCTAGTGTAACCATGCTGTATAGCCAGTGTAAACCGTGCTGTATAGCTAGTATGACCATGCAGAGACTGCCAGCTAAATACGTGTTATGTCATTTCACCACGAGTATTAAGTGTATGTGCTCTTGATACAATGCTATCATGGAGTAGTACTAAATCGATTGCTAACAGAAGAAACACAAAGCAACGAATGAATAAATCAAAATAATGATATATAGAACAATCCGAATGAGAGAGAGAGAGAGAGAGGGAGAGAGAGAGAGAGAGAGAGAGAGAGGAGAGAGAGAGAGAGAGAGAGAGAGAGAGAGAGAGAGAGAGAGAGAGAGAGTTCAAGGACAGCTAGTGACCTATGAAGGCGTTCATTTCATCACATTCTAAAGTAATTTGATCAGACTCTTCTCAATAGTACCTACATCAGTCAGGTAGAGAGGGTTTAACTTTCTTTTTTCTTTTTTTTTCTTTTTTTTTCCTGCCTATACTTCTCAAGAAAAATATATGCCCGACACGATTTCATAGCAGTATGAGTACAGTACATAGCTTGTCGCTAATGTTACTTCTTTTTCTCCATAACACTGAACTGTGATGCACTAATATAATCTGCACAATTACATACTCCTTAATGATAACGACTGAAAACTCAGTCGTTAAAAGACTATCGACCAATAACAACGATTACTAGTTAACGCTTCTTTTCCCCTCTTACTGAACGAAGGAAAATGTCACCATTTCAATCTAGCGTAGCACCCTAGTGGCTTTAATCATAACACGAGAGAAGCATCTAACATCTTAAAGTGTTACCATCTTCTATATGTACAAAGTTATCTGTGCCCGTGGAATTATCACGGTCCTGGTTCATTGGCTGATCAGTTTTACAAATTCTACGATTCGTGACCAAACACTTCTTGCACTGGTCACTCTAAGATGGTGAAACTTATGATGGTATGTGTTAGCGAGTACCAAACCAGAGGCAAGTTGTCATTCACGACAAAAGCGCACATCAGATAATACAGGGTTCAAATCAGCCAACAGCATGTCATAAGATACATATGCATGAAGCCGTTTAATGACACTACAGCCAGTGTGCGTCAATTTTATGGCAATGTAGATGGGATGTGAATATAAAGATGGTGGCATGGAGGACAGGATGAGTGTGTGTGTGGTGGGGGGGGGGGGGGGGGGGGGGGGTAAAGAATGAAGGTGGAGGGGGGGGCGGGGGGGGGGGGGGGGGGGGGGGCGGAAATGGTAACTCAGAGCCGGAACGATAGAAACTAAGGAGGGAGATAATTACTCAGACCTTGAACTTTCGTCCTGGGACTGAGGAATGGTTTGCCAGTCTGCAGTGACGGAAATATGGGTCTGGTTGTGGCAATCACCGTTGAAATGGATCACCACTGGCGTTGTATGAGACATCTGAATGGCCCAGAAGAGCTGTATAAAGCGTTGCTCGGGGTACGACATATCCCCCCCCCCCCCCCCTCCCCCATGCACCCCCATACAGCTTTGAGCGCGTAGTGATGATCTCTCCGTCCATACACCAAGTCAGTGGCCTACTAGAAGGCAGGAGACTGAACTGTGATTTTTCTTTGGGACCAGTGATGCTGTGCATGTTCGAAATACAGGGACAGCTTTTACGACTAATTGCGTGGGTGGTTTCAGGTTTGAGAATTCCAGTTCAGACTGATTTTCTTCGTACTACCTGGTCTTAGCGATATTTGTTTTTGTGAAGGCGATGAGTGACAGCAGGGAGCGGGAGGTTTGGGGATGATATATTTAAGCTTTGGTCAGACTGTAAGTTTTTGAAATGACGCAAGATGACGTTTTGAAGAGAGTAACAGGGAAAGAGGAATACAGTCTGTCTGAGCCGGGCTTGTTCATCAAGGTTTTTGACTGGGAGACACAATTGTGAACATAAACGTTTGTTTACCATAAGTTAAGTGATCTCTAAAATTTTAATATATATATATATATATATATATATATATATATATAAATAGTATATATAAGGAAATATATATACTATTTTAACAGATGCTCCCCAATATATATTTGTTAAAATACTATGGTAAAAGGAAATATTTTATATATATATATACTATTTTAACAGATGTTGCTCCCCAAGAACGACTTGAACGATAGGTTAGTTTGGTTTAGTTTCATCAAGGAGGCGTCACTGCGTGCGGACTAGTCTATATACTATTTCATTGTGTGTGTGTGTGTGTGTGTGTGTGTGTGTGTGTGTGTGTGTGTGTGTGTGTGTGGTGAATGTACACATGTGTGTGTATGGGTGTGTGGCCACGGGCCCATGTGTGTGTATGGGCGCACGTGTCTGTGTGTATGTGTGTGTGTGTGTGCATACGTGTGTAAATGCGCGCACACATATATCTGTGTACGTGTGTGTGTCTTTGAATTTGGACATGTATGTCTGTGTGTATGTATTTGTGCGTTCATGTGTATGCGTATATATGCGAACGCGTGTGGGTGTGGACGTGCTCATGCACGCATGTGTATATAAGTGTGCGTAGGAGCGAGTGAACGTACGCGCACGCGTTTTAATGTGTGTGTGTGTGTGTGTGTGTGGTGTGCGCGCGCGCGCTCGCGTGCGCGCATGTGGTTGCATGTGCGTGCGCGCGCGTGTGTATGTGTGTGTGTGCGTGCGTGCGTGTGTGTGTGTGTGTGTGTGTGTGTGTGTGTGTGTGTGTGTGTGTGTGTGTGTGTGTGT
>JADBJO010007179.1:70000-80000 GCA_016801955.1 Conus betulinus
CACACACACACACACACACGCGCGCGCGCGCGCCCACACACACACACACACACACACACACACACACACACACACACACACACACACACACACACACACACAGAGAGAGAGAGAGAGAGAGAGAGAGAGAGAGAGGAGAGAGAGAGAGAGAGAGAGAGTACATGCCTAAAATGTGTTGTTCCTTAAAAAAAAAAAAAAAAAAAAAAAAAATTTTTCCAGCTGTTTTTTTTTACCCCCTACTTTGTTCGAACCTGTTGATCCAATGTTACCCACTCTTGATGAAGAGAGTGGATTACCCATTGAATTTATCATACAAGCAAGAGTTTATTATGACGGAAAATTACCCAAAGTGTTCACCTTGACCCAGAATTGTAGAATTACAGGTGTTCTTCATTGGAAGAATTTCATGCAGTGCCAGACGAAGACGTCCCCCAGAAAGAGGCAACAGCGTCCCTCTCCTCCTCCCTCCACTGTATGTACGTCGTCGTTTTTATCACCGCCATCATTGCAGACGTCATTTGACGCGAAGTGACGTCATCCACACACACCACAATCAGAGCGTCATCATAGTCCAGCACGTGAGACAAACACAAGGCCAGTTCAAACTGACACCACTGACTGCGAACAAAGTGTGTGGAGAAGACCATCAGGATCTTCTTGCTGCTTTCTACAGATCGCACGATGTTGTCCACGATGTGGCAGCCTGGAATGAAGTCTCTGTCGTGGACACACGGCCTCAGCCCCAGCTCGTCCTCCACTTGGGCATCAGGTGCTCTCGTACCCAGGGAAGGTCCTCTCAGAGGCTTACGACACAAAGACGCCATAGTCAAAGTTGTTGGCCCTGAGCCGCTGTCTTCTGAGAACGTCACGACCCCGGAACACTTCATACATCAGCAGACGGAGGTGCCAGCGATAGCGGAACACCACAGAGACCAACATCAGAATGAAGATGAAAATACTGCAGAACTGAATGAGGAGAAGATTGGTCTCTTGACTGAGCAGACAGGCTTGCTGTGTCATGGAGAAGTTTGCTAAAGCCATGCCAGGAATGTTCTGACATTTGTATTCGACTGAATGATCGATGACATATCCTTGAAGAGTATCTTTCGGTCCGTCACATACCATTTCCTAAACCACAGCAGATCACAAGAACAAAGGAAGGGATTTAAACCCAATGTTAAAGTGGACAGTTGTCTGCGCAAACGTTTACTGAAGGTATGCTTGTTTAGCGTTCTTATTTTGTTGTTATGAAGATACAGGGATTGAAGGCTCTCCAGTGAATCAAAAGCCCCATCAGGCACATCAGCTATCATATTGTTATCAAGAAACAACGTGGTTAAGTTACTAAAGTTAGCAAAAGTTCTCGTGGATACCGATTCAAACCTACTGTGTGACAAAGACAACTTGACCAGGGAGTTTAAGTGCCCAAATAACTCAAAGAATCTTTCACTGTCTACAGAAACAAAATTATTTGAACTGAGATATAAATATCTTAAATGCTTGCAGCTCACAAAAGCATTCTTATGAATTCTATTGAGATCAGAGAATTTCAGTTGATTGCTACTGAGATCAAGTTCTTCCAGGTTTGTATGACCAAAAGGATAACCGTTGATCAGTATTCCTGGGTCGTCGGTTTTATACTGGACTTTGTGAATGGAGAGTGACTGATGACCGAGGTAGAGACTTTTTAGGAATGGGAATTCCGTGCTACGAAACTTAAAAAGGGATATTTCATATAAATGGTTATAGGAGACATCAAGATGTCTCAAAGATGGTAAGCAAATTTTAACGTGAGACAAAAAATTTATGCGATTTCGGGTTATATTGAACACCGTTAAAGCAGGGAAAACGGACTGCCCCGTGCGCACACACGTCGTTGGGAATTTGTCGATTACGTTATCTGTCAGGTCTAAAGTGGAAAGTTGCATCAAAGGGCATGGCAGCTGGATGCCTGTGCAGTGACATTGACGAAGATAGGCACTGTGCAATGATGGGAGATCACAAAACCCTTCCAAAGTGAACACACCAGAGTAGAGATTGTTATCCAGTGCAATGTTTGTGATATTAGCCGGCATGTTTCGGTCAGATGTCAACGCTGGCATGAAAATGTTTTCTCTTAGGGACTCAGTTTTGAGGATTGTATTTGCAAAGACATTCCGTGGCACCCAGGTGATGCGATTGAATGACAGGTCTAACGTGTCGATATTTGACCCTGCAAATGGGTTTTGTGCCAGCCAGGAGATGTTATTGTGCAACAACTTTAACCAGTTGATGGTCGCCCCCACGAAGACATTTTCTGGCAGTGTACGAATGTGATTAAAAGACAGATCTAAGTCGTTCAGTTTGATACCCGCAAATGCGTTCTCTGACAACCAGGAAATATTGTTCCTCGTGAGATCTAAAGTCATTGATGTTTGCCTCTGCAAATACATTCTGTGGCAGACTGAAAATGTGATTTATCGAAACATCCAATTTGTTGATGTTTGCTCCTGCAAACGCATTCTGTGGCAGACTCGAAATACGATTGCGCCCCAGAATTAAATGGTGTATTTGTGCCCCTATAAACGTGTTCTGTGACAGCGTGATAATTTCATTATCAGACAGATATAAGAAAGTGATTTTTGCCCCTGCAAATACATTCTGTGGCAGCATAGAAATACCACTGGCTGACAGATCTAAGATATCCAGTTCCATCCCTACAAAAGCATTCTCATGCAACGAGATCTTATTGCGTGACATACGCAGTATATTTATATTTGTCCCTGCAAATGTCATTTGTGACACATCGGAGATAGAATTGGATGACAGGAGCAAAGAACTGATGTTTGCCCCTGCAAACACACTCTGTGACAGCACTGATATCTGATTTTGCGACAGATCTAACTTGTTGATGCTTGCATCTGCAAATGTATTCTGTGAAAGATTGGAAATCTGATTATTCCACAGTCTTAAAACGCCTATTTGTATCCCTGTAAACACATTTTCTGAAAGCCAAGAAATCTCATTGCGGGATAATTCTAAGAGGCTAAACGTTGCACCTGCAAAGGCATTCTGTGGCAAACCTGATATATGATGTTAAACAGAAGCAACTGGTCGACATTTGCCCCTGCGAATACACACTGTGTCACATCAGAGATATCATTGAACGACAGGTCTAAGTAGTTTATGTCTGCCCCCTCAAACACGTCCTGTGGCAGCCTGGAGATAAGGTTGTGCGATAGATCCAAACTCTGGATTTTTGCCCCTGCAAACGCATTCTGTGTGGCAGTTGGGAAATAGTATTAAACGATAGATTCAGCTCGTCGATTTCTATCCCTGCAAAGGCGTTTTTTGGTAGCCAGGTGATTTTATTTTTCTGCCAGGTTGAAGCTGCTGATGCTTGCCAGATGTGTAGTGAAGTTCTCTGTAAGTGATGGAAATTCGCACTCAGTAACTCTCACTGCCGTAATATGGTCTGGAAACCTGGGGAGGTAGCTCATGTCTACCGACTTGCATGAACAAGTTGCCTTATTTCTGGAACACCAACACATGCCATCTCCACATAACGTCCTCGCCCCACTCTGCTGATGGGCGTGTCTAGATGATACTTTAGGGCCAGTTGCAGCACTGCTGTGGATGAAAAGAAGCGAGATCATCAGACCGAGTCTACATAGACCCCACACAGAGCATACCACATACCTTGCCATGGTCACCTTCTGACTTAGTGTTGTGTACAAGCCTTTAAATGTACAGCTCAAGAATAGTATTTTTTTCTTAAAACTCGCCAAGTTTGAAAAGGTCTATGTGTTCTTTTCAGCTGGAACAGTCCCTTCAGCTAGCTGTTGATAGTGATAGAAGGTGAAGTTATGACTTGCGCGTGAACTGAATCATAGTGAGAAAGAGTTGCGCAGGGTCGTCAGCCTCACTCTCTCGTCCCTGTTCATCTGAACCCAGTGGTAAGACAAAGTCAAAACGGCCGGAGATCAGTTGAGATGCAGTGGATGGCCAGCAGTGTTCTTCGTGTCTCACTGAGCCCTGGTCGTACTCCACAACGCTTTGCCGGATCTGCCGTCTTGCCCGTTGGACCATGTAGTGGTTTCTTCCGAGTAGTCTGCCGAAAGCAGTCTTCGCATGCATAGGTAGACAAAGCCCTAACTCTTCGAGGGTTTGAGACTGGTCACTTCGCCAACTTCTGCCAGCCAGTCAAAGCCGGTGCCTGGGGGTGGCCGCTGCTGATTGCAAACAGCTTCAACAGTTGTGGACAGATTGTGTTAGGAAAACAGACACTGTCATCTGAAGCGGGAGAAAAGACCATTAACAATACAACCCATACCCCAGTTTCCCTCACACACCACGAGACACGAATGAAGTGAACGCTGAGGCGCTGCCTAGTTGTTACGTGTCTGGTGTAACAGCCCATTCATACCCCCCCCCCCCCCCCCCCCCCCCCTCTGGAACTTACCCCGGGGGTAAGTCTGGGCTAGCCTGCTTTTACCCCTGGGGTCATTCCAGGACTAGCTGGAACTACCCCCCTAGATGGAACTACCCCCCCCCCCCCCCCCAGTCATTTACATTGTACAAGGTACACAGGCACTCAGGAGACACTAATTAGCTGCAAAAATAGTTAAAATCTTTGATATACATTAAAGTGACCAATGGTCAGTGACACTGACCACTGGTTGTCTGCATTGCACAAGGTATACAAACACTCATGAGATACTGATTAACTGTAAAATAGTCGAAATATCTGATTTACGTCACAGTGACAGTGGTCAGTGGCACTGACCACCAGTCGTCTGCATTGTACAAGGTACACAGGTACTCGGGAGACTATAATCAGCTGTGAAATAGTTAAAATCTCCGATTTACGTCGTAATGACCAGTAGTCAGTGGCACTGACCACAAGTAATCTACACTGTACAAGGTACACAAGCACTCGGGAAACACTAATTAGCTGTTAGATAGTTAAAATCTCCAATTTACGTCATAATGACATGTGGTCAGTGGCACTGGGCCACTAGTCATCTGCATTGTACAAGCTAAGGTACACGGGTACTCAAGAGACTAAATAGCTGTGAAATAGTTAAAAGAGGCAAACCGGGATGAAGCAACAAATGTACTTGGTCACAACGACACGTGGTCACGACATTTTGTCACAACTACGCTTGGTCACATTGGCACTTGGTCACATTGGCATGTAGCCGTCTTTCTTTCCCCGCGCATGCACGGGCGTACTCACACAACCGAACATTGACCCACGCATGTAAACTAGCGCGAGAAATGTTAATACGTATCTGTTAGTGAACCAGTGTGTGTGTGTGTGTGTGTGTGTGTGTGTGTGTGTGTGTGTGTGTGTGTGTGTGTGTGTCTCAAATTCTGTGACCCTTCATGCCCTGCTCTCATGGTGACCTCAGTTTCGATGTCCTCTCCATGTCTGTGGCCTTGGTTTGGTTCCGTCGCGGTCACCGGTATCGGCGAGTCCATGGGGGCTGTCGTTGGATGGACGTGGTGGCGCCCTCCGGAGGGAGAGCTCACTCACGCCGGCTCCGCGACTAAGCAATTATTGTCGTCAGTAGGGAGCTTAGTAGGTGGTGTCCTGCGTATGTTATATCAGAACAGGCGCCACTGAACACCACCGAAGTGACTCGGCGGCAGTGCAGTGTCTCCTCCGGTGGGTTGCCTCTCGACGACTTGACGTTGACTGCTCCCTGTGATTGTCGGTGCCGGGGCTGCGGCGGGGCCGACCGGGTTGTGGCTGTGGACGGGGTGTCGGAATGAGTGGCGTGGGTGCACTGCCTCTGAAGTGGCGCAGAGGTTGGGACAGCAAAAAAAAAAAAAAAAAAGTGCCAATGTGACCAAGCGTAGTTGTGACAAAATGTCGTGACCACGTGTCGTTGTGACCAAGTACCGTTGTTGCTTCATCCCGGTTTGCCTCTTTTAACTATTTTACAGCTGTTTAGTCTCTTGAGTACCCGTGTACCTTAGCTTGTACAATGCAGATGACTAGTGGCCAGTGCCACTGACCACATGTCATTATGACGTAAATCGGAGATTTTAACTATTTCACAGCTGATTATAGTCTCCCGAGTACCTGTGTACCTTGTACAATGCAGACGACTGGTGGTCAGTGCCGCTGATCACTGGTCACTCTGACGTAAATCAGATAGTTCGACTATTTTACAGTTAATCAGTGTCTCATGAGTATTTGTATACCTTGTGCAATGCAGACAACCAGTGGTCAGTGTCACTGACCATTGGTCACTTTAATGTATATCAAAGATTTTAACTATCTTTACAGCTAATTAGTGTCTCCTGAGTGCCTGTGTACCTTTTACAATGTAGATGACTGGGGGGGGGGGGGGGGGTCAGTTTCAACTGGGGAGGGGGGGGGGGGGGGGGGTAAGTTCCAGCTAGTCCTGGAATGACCCCAGGGTAAAAGCAAGCTAGCCCAGACTTACCCCGGGGTAAGTTCCAAGGGGGGGGGGGGGGGGGGGGGGGGTAAGAATGGGCTGTTACACCGGGCCCGTCCCCGGTAGTCGTGAGTGGCAAAGCGGAAGCTGGCGAACTTCTCAGATACGGATGCTAGATGACATCACCCTTCCCTTCACAGACGTGCAACTATCACCCGGTCATTGTGTTATATATTCTGGGTGTTCCTTGATCATATGAAGGGAGAAAAGGCGCGCGCGCGCGCGCGCACACACACACACACACACACGCACACACACACACGTGTGCGCGCGCGCTCACCGAGAGAGAGAGAGGGGGGGGGATGCAGATGATTGCTGGGAAAGATATGTCTACAAGATTAAAAACATTATAGAACAGAGAGAGAGAGAGAGAGAGTCGCGCACATGTACACACACACACACACTCTCTCTCTCTCTCTCTCTCTCTACACTCACACTCTCTCTCTCTCTCTCTCTCTCTCTCTCACTCTCTCTCTCTCTCTCTCTCTCTCTCTCTCTCTCTGTCTCTGTCTCTCTCACTTGTTTGGTTAGACATGGATTTGTGTAGCTGAAGCAAGGTGTGGGCGATGTCAATGAGTTTGTGTCTGTGTTTCAGCAGAGAATGATTGATTGTGGATGGCAAGAATGGAGTGAACACATGAATGAGAGTAATAGGTTTCTGTATTTTGAACATTTTGTAATCCGTGTGGCTGTCCACCTATATATCTATGCATGGATCCTGACAGGCATTTGAAATATATCATAACTAAGTTTAGATTTGACGTTTCTGACTTGTCAATTTCACTACTATAGGTAGGTACAGAAATAGGTCGTAAGACTTAATTTGTAAAGTATGTAAAGTTGCTGTCGAAAACAAAATGCACTTCTTAGTATGCTGTCCATTTTATAATAGTATAAGAGAAAAGTTCATTGCTCAAAAGTTCTCTCATAATCCAAATGGTTTTCAATTATCTGTCTTGTTGGCCTCATCGAACAGTAATACAGTCAGAAAATTAACACTTTATATTTATCAAGCGTTTTAAAAGCGCGGCAGATTGCTATAACTTGAATGTATATTTATGTATTTGGAGGTAATAGTGTTTTATATGTAATTGTTTTTTTGCCCCCCTCTTCCAAAGAGGGCCTTATGGAATAAAGATTTCATTTATTTCATTTCCCTCTCTCTCTCTCTCTCTCTCTCTCTCTCTCTCTCTCTCTCTCTCTCTCTCTCTCTCTGGGTGTGTGCGTGAATTGCGCGCATGCCTGTATTGTATGTGCTTTGTTTTGCTTGATTTAACATCTTTTTTATGAAAGAAAATGTCTCTAGACAGACCATGAAATTGTTTTGGCATTTCAGTGATTTAAAAGTTATATTGCGACGGGCATACCCCCGTGCTCGCAACCTTTTTTTCTTTCGTGCAAAGTCTTGTTAAAACATATATCAACAGTGTATTCTTAAACTTTCAATGAATGAACAGACTATTGGGCAGTCTCAATGAGACTTCGAATAAGAACCTTTGGTGTCGTAAAGAGAAATGAAAGGTAATCAATAATGGCTTTGAAATCATTTGCAGAATAGCTGCTGTTTGCCGGTAAATCGTGTGGGTTGGTGAGTAGTGGATAAATAATGTCCTAGCATTCTCTCTCCACAGGGGCACTTAGTGTCCTCTGTGTGTTAACGTTTTAACGTATTATGCTTAAATTGTGATGATTCTGGGATTCTGCTATCTCCTCAAGGAAAATGTCTTTTATGCTCATAATATACAGGTTAGGACAAGGCTGGGGGGGGGGGGGGGGGGGGGGGGGGGGCAAACGAATAAAAGGACGTAATTATAGTATTGTTCAGTTTTTGCTTTGTAATTGCCAGTTTATTTCTTGTATACAATTTACTGAAAAGTATTAAGTAAACATAAGTGTTGTTTCATTGTCTTGTATAGTTCAGCTTTTGCTTAATAATGTCCAGTATATTTCTTATGTACAATTTACAGAAAGTACGAAGTAAGCATAAATGTTGTTACATTTTTTTTTTGTTTAAAGCTGCTACAGTTGAGCATATATGTAAAACAACAACAACAACAACAACAACAAGAAGTTGAAAACACAAGTGAATGTTCAAATAGGCATATGTGTTAAACCACACACACACACACACACACACACACACACACACACACACACACACACACACACACACACACACACACACACACACACACACACACACACACACACACACACACACACACACAAAACCTGATATCCGTCTGTTTAGGGTAAAAATCATATGACATGTCTATTGAAAAATCATATTTATACGAAGTGCTGTGCGAGCCAGGATACCAAGTTGATTGTTGAAAATGAATCGAGAAACATGTTTTGTATATCTTAGCAAAACTTCAGATGCCTTGTGACTAACGTTGTGCTGAATAAAATCGGTGCATTAAACAGTAATGTATGGACTCTGTATTGCTTAGTTGATGATAGCATTACTCATACGATATGGTGCTGTACGGTTATTCAGCGGTTTTGGCATATGCTTTTGGATTTAATGAATGAAAAATGTTTGTCTACGTATAACTTGCGGATAGCTGATTCATTAGTCATAATTGGGTTTGACAAAAATGTGCATGCGGATCATCTATTTTGTTTCATTATATTATTTACTTAACACTATGTACATCAGCGCAAAATAGAACAAAAAATATCCTAGGTTGCTAGTATTCCTCAACAATATGAAATATAGATTTGAAATTGAAGATTATATAGCCAAAAAAGGATTTTGTATATGAAATGTAGATGGCTCCAATATTAGCCGATTTTTGCAAAGCCAGACTGAATTACAAAAGCAAGCTGATATTATATACCACATGATTACTGATATGATAAGAGCCCTCTTGAACTTTTAGAATGTCGTATTATTGCAGTTGCATTAATAGAAGATTTGAATATGTGTCAGCTTTCTCTAAGAAGTGGTGTTCTCCATTTCAACGTCCAAACACATTCATATATTGTCTGCAGACTGCATTCAAACATCAGCCGTTTAGCTAAATTCTAGAGCATGAGAATGTAGTCTATATTTGGTTGAATGTCGGTGCGAAAAAGAGAAGAAAAAAATCTGGCGAGAACGACCCTATTTCCTTTCTGAGCTGATACAGCTCTTGCTAGAATATCTAAATGCTTCGACCAGGATAAGTTACTATCGATTTTTACTCCAGACACGTTTTAAATGGAAACCTCTATCTTCGTTCTGTTGGAATTATAAAGAATGGACGAATCTCGGATTAGGTTTTGACGATTTTGCCTGGTAAAAGTGTTATGGAAATGAAGCGCCATATGATTGAATTGTGTCTGTTTTCACAGGGAGATTGATGTTTTCCTGCTGAACATCAGAGCCTTTCATGTCGATGTTTGTGTCACCAGCAAACATTTCACAATTATTTTGTAAGGCTAAAAGCAGGTCATTGATATGAAACGTGAAATGAAGTCCTAGTACGGAGCCTTGTGGTACACCAAAGTTGGGAATTGATTTAAATCGACAATTATTTTAAAATATTTCTCGCTTCCTATTACAG
>JADBJO010007179.1:85000-87500 GCA_016801955.1 Conus betulinus
GTGTGTGTGTGTGTGTGTGTGTGTGTGTGTGTGTGTGTGTGTGTGTGTGTGTGTGTGTGAAGGGGGATGTTTCCAAACAGGAAGCCATTTTTTTGTTTGTTTTAGTTAATTAGTTAGTTAGTTAGTTTCATTTGTTTCCTTTTTTCCTTCTTGTTTTTGCTTTGGAACGGAAGGCTCAGAGTGTGCCGGGTCTCCATGCTTCCCATTCAGGTATACTGTCACCACTGATGCTGTGCTGTGGCTTGGGCGCCTCTGTAATGCACACCAGTGTGTGAAGAGCCACGCTGCAGAATGGCAACGAAGACGAACGCAGATCCAATACGATTCTATGGGAGGAACACGAATGGACAGGAGGGAGGGAGAGGTGGGAGGGGAGTCTCATAGCTGGGGTGGAGGAGAAACAGCATAGGAGCCGGTGAGCAGAGGGAGGTGGTGGTAGTGGTGGTGGCTTTGAGGTGAGGAGAGGGTGCTAAGTGTGTGCAATTTCTATCAACAGATACAATAAACAATTGAACGAACAGAAAGGTTGGAACGAGGGAGGAGAGTAGTAACCAAAACAAGCAGTATCAAGATTCAGAATTGAAAGAAAAAAAAGGCTAAATACCTTTGCCCTTTCGGAGCGTAAAGAATATCCTAGACACAAACAGCACTGAATCGAAACCAAAAACTTTTCTATCAAACCCTCCACAAATATTGAATGACTGCGCCTCTTCTTTGAGGGGAGAATAGGGTCGAAATGGATTGGGGGCTGGGGAGGGGGGGGGGGGGGGGGTGGTGGGGAGGAAGGGAGGTAGAAACAGAGTGAGGAAGATAAAGGAAAGGGGAGAGTATCAGAGAATAAGGTATCTTGGATCAGCGAGGAATGAGAGGCGAAGGATGAATACGTATAAAGGTGGGGGATTGCGGGTGATTGGAAGTGGTGGCTGTCGTCTGGAATTCTGTGTAGATTGGCCTTCTTCTGCTTAGATCCTGGTGTGTGTTTGTGTGTGTGTGTGTGTGTGTGTGTGTGTGTGTGTGTTGTGTGTGTGTGTGTGTGTGTGTGTCCCTGTGTGTGTGAGTGTCCCAGTGTGTGTGTGTGTGTGTGTGGTGTGTGTGTGTGTGTGTGTGTGTGTGTGTGTGTGTGTGTGTGTGTGTGTGTGTGTGTGTGGTGTGTGTGTGTGTGTGTGTGTGTGAGAGAGAGAGAGAGAGAGAGAGAGAGAGAGAAGGGGGGAGGGGTCAATATACCGCAGGTGGACAACGGATGAGATTAGGAGAGAGATGAAGTGTCAGGTGTTGTTGGGGAGAGGAGGATAAAATTTGCTGTGCTGGTGTGTGCATACTTTTTCCCTGCTAATTCTCTGTTCTCTCCTCTCTGTCTGCTCTCTCTCTCTCTCCTATACTATATATATATATATAGGAGAGAGAGATAGAGATAGAGGATTCAGAGGGGCTGTCACACGGAGAAGTGTTTCAGGTAGTGTGTGTGTTCCTGCTACATTGCTGTCTGAACAGTGTGCTTACTTTTCCCTGCTCTTCTCTCTCTCCTCTCTCTCTCTCTCTCTCTCGTCTGCCTCTCTATATCTCTATATATATATATATAATATATATATATATATATATATATATATATCTATATATTCTCACACGCGCGAGCGTGTGTGTGTGTGTGTGTGTGTGTGTGTGTGTGTGTGTGGTGTGTGTGTGTGTGTGTGTGTGTGTCCCCCTCCCTCTCTCTCTCTCTCAGTGTGGACGTGCGTGCGTGCGTGCGTACGTGCGTTTGTATGTGTGTGTGTTTGTGCGTGCATGCGTGCGTGCGTGCGTGCGTGCGTGCGTGTGTATGTGTGTGTGTGTGTTTCCTTTTTTGTATGTGGACAACTTCCCTTAAAAAGAAAACGCCTTTCTATTTGCTGGCACATTGTCTTCATATGATCACCACCCATTAGTTCTGTTTGGTGGGTATCACACCCCATTGTGTGCGTGTGTGTGTGTGTGTGTGTGTGTGTGTTGTGTGTGTGTGTGTGTGTGTGTGTGTGTGTGTGTGTGTGTGTGTGTTGTTGTTGTTGTTGTTGTTGTTGTTGTTGTTCTTGTTGTTGTTCTTGTTGTTCTTGTTGTTGCTGTTGCTGCCGCTGCTGCTGTTGTTGTTGTTGTTTTCTCTTGTTGTTGGCATGATAATCCTTTTCTTACTGATCATTTCCATTCCTCTCCAACCATTGTGATGTTATTACTATACTATATATTACTACCATCACTACCTCCCTTCACACAATTAGTCTCATTATGAGCATCATCCAACAGTGATACTATTTACATGAGCTTCCGCCTTTGTGTTTGTGTGTGTTTCACTTAGCTTAGATGTCTTCAGCGCAAGGTAGGCATTGAATTTGCTTTACCTTTTCCATTTCTAAAAGCATCATATCATAGGCTTGCCTGCTCAAACGGGACTGGGGGTAGCTTCAAAATCTTCCACCAGTACTTGCCACATTTCACAAATGTACTTACATACTAAGGATATTTGGCCATC
>JADBJO010007179.1:92500-107500 GCA_016801955.1 Conus betulinus
CCTCCAAAGCAGCCAGTGAAGGGTTATAAATAAAAAATAAAACGAAAGTGTGGAGAGAAAAAAAACGTTGCTGAAAAACTGAAAACATTATGCAAACAGTATAAAATGTAGGGAAAATCTTTGAGCCTGTGCTTGAAGATCCATTTAAGGATGGAAGAGAGATCAAAACATATGGAACAATCTGAGTGGTCAGCTCTGCTGTTCAATAACCCAAGCATTGTCAGCAGCTAAGAATTGTGCAGAACAACCTTTACTTGCATCTCCTAAGAGATGCAATCGCTCACTGATTGACCAAACAATATAGTGCTGAACAATTAAATAGTGGGGGAAAACAAGTGCAGGTTAACAATTCTTCCATCATTATAATAATGACCCGGGAAAGATTCGAAATTTAAGAAAAAATTGAAGATGAAGAAAATGGGAAAATATATATTATAAATATGAAAACTCTTCACTAGCTGCATGAATGAACCATCGCAATCGTTCTCAAAGACAGATCTATATGGATTGCCTGCTCCTGGGCCTTTCGTCCGTCGGATCTGACTCAACAGGGAGACACGGCTGATTGCTTCTGTGGTCTTGGCGTCAAATAGAGACATACCACAGTCCATAATTCTGAATCTCTATCCATTCTTTCCATTAATGGCTTTTCAAGACGAAACTCAAAAGAAAACAGTATAAACACACAGACACACACAAACAAAGACATAACACACAGACACACACAAACAAAGACAGACAGACAGATAAACAGATAGATAGACATACAAACAGATGGACAAGCAGACATGCTTTGATTTTTGCCAATTTGTGTGGATCTCCTCGCATGCCTTCGCTCGCTTTGTGTAATTGTCTGCACAAAGTGTACGTATGCTAATGAGTATTTTTTAAACAGAACCTTGTTTTATATAATTACGTGTGTAGTTTAATGAAATTATAAAGAAAACACAGCTAATGACGAACAAACTAACTAGCTTATTAAATGGCAAACATTCGTAAATAACTAAATAAAGGACATACATGAATTCATAAATATGGAAATGAAAAAACAAATCGGTTGACAAATGAATATACTTATACAGACCTACAGACAGACAAACAGACAGTAAGCGATTTTTTAAGTGCTGTATGACAAAAAAAAAATGATTTTTTTCTGAAAACTGGCTGAGGTTCAGTTAGTAGATTGTAGAGGTCAAGATAATGTTAAATGTGTTTAATTTGTGTTGTTTCCTAAGAGTTTGGACAGAACTGGTCAAATGATACAGGTCTGTGGTCCGATCTCTCAGACTTGTCTCCACCTCTAAAAATTGACATCACTTTTGCAACGTTGAACAGAAAGGGGAAGTGACGTTTTTATGAAATGTATACATACAAATACTGGTAAGAGTTTCACACATAATAGTGCTAACAATTTCAGAAGTTTTCCGTGAATTCCGTCAATCCGAGACTTTCCGTCTGCTTCCAATGGCATTAAGCTACGCAAGTACCAGTGACTGCTAGAGAGAGAGAGAGAGAGAGAGAGAGAGAGAGAGAGAGAGCATTTTTCCTAAATGTCTGGGTTTGTCTCTCTCTCATCAAACTGAATTTTGTCTTCTGTATGTATGTATGTATGTATATATGTATGTATGTATGTATGTATGTATGTATGTATGTATGTATGTATGTATGTATTCATGCGTCTATTTATGTATTTTAGCCATCAGAATGAAGAATAAAACGAAGCTGGATGTGGGTTAGATGTTACTAACAGGCAAGTTTATCTCGCCCATGGTGAAGCGATATTTGGGAAACAAGCTGCCTTTTTTTCGCGTTATGCAAACCGTGTCATCCACCACCGGGGTCTCATTTTAGATTAATACGTCACAGAACAGGGACGTAGCCTGCAATATGACACAATGCAATATGTCTTAGTGCCATGATCAGTCATATCGAGTTAGAACATCCCTTCATGATGTTATGAAATAAAAACGCGCCTCGAGAAGGATTTATGAAGTCTTCTTCTCACAGGGCTATCAATGTCATCCCCCCCCCCCCCCCCCCCCCCCCCCCTTCCCCCACCCCAATTCCATCTGCCTCTCCCCTTTCCCCCACTCCTCTGTAGCTGTACCTACTGGGAGTCCAACTCAGAAGTCTTCTGCTCTGGGGGATCTATGGCCACCGCCATCAGAAGAGCACAGCAGTTCGGTAGGTCCAGCTCCCACAACATACAATCCTCTTTTTTTTTTTTTTTTTTTCACAGTGGGCGTCCTGGTCCGTGTATCTGAGCAAACAGAACCGACAATCACCTAAGTATCTCCCCTGTTATGCAGGGTCTTTTTGGCTGTGTAGTCTCGTGGTGACGAGACATTGATAGTTACCTGTTACTGCAGGTGCTGGGAGACTGCCAACACGGGATAAGTATTTGCTTAGTGTCTGTCTGACTGACTGTCTGTCTGTCTGGTCTGTCTGTCTGTCTGTCTCTGTCTCTCTCTGTCCTCTGTCTTTATGTCTGTCTCTGTCTTTCTTCACTTTATCACTCCTTGTATGTCTGTTTTCTCTCTCTCTCTCTCTCTCTCTCTCTCTCATCTCTCTCCTCAGTCTCTCTCGCTCTCTCTCGCGTCTGTCTGTCTCTCTCTGTCTGTCTGTCTGTCTCCTCTCTCGCTCTCTCTCTCTCTCTGTGAGTCCGTCCGTCCATCTGTCTGTTTGGCTGTCTCTGTCTGTCTCTCTCTCTGTCTATCTGTTTCTTGTCCTGTTTGTCTGTCTGTCTGTCTGTCTCCCTCCCCACCTTACCCTTACCCCCCCCCCCCCTCTCTCTCTCTCTGCCTGTCTGTCTTTCTGTCTGTCTATACATCCCATCTGCCAGTCTTCTGTCTGTCCACCAGTCTGTCTATCTCTGTCTGTCTGTCTTCTGTCTGTCTCTCTCTCTCCTCTCTCTCGTCTCTCCTCTCTGTCTGTCTGCCTGTCTGTCTGTCTGTCTGTCCAGCTCGTCCGTCTGTCTGTCCTCTCTTCTGTCAGTGCCGTCCTCTGCCCGTCGTTGCGTCTGTCAGCCGTCTGCTGTCTCCAGTCCTGCCCGCGTCCCTCTGTCCTTCCCCTCTGTCTGTCTCCCGCTCCCCTGTCTCCCTCTGTCTGTCCTCCTCTCTATCTAGCTCTGTCTCCTCACTCCTCTCTGTCTCTCGCTCTCCTTCCTCTCTGTCTCCCCTCTCGTCTGTCTTTCTCCTGTCTGATCTGTCGGTCCGTCCCTCTCTCTCTGTCCTCTCTCTCTCTCCTGCGGTCTGTCTGTCTTTCATCCCTCCGTCCGTCCGTCTCGTCGCTGTCAGTCAGTCTGTCGCTCTCTCCTGAATGTCCTTGCTCATGTCTCCCTCTCTCTCGCTCTCTCTCTCTCGGTCTCCTCTCTCTCTCTCTCTCTCTCCTCTCTCTCTCTCTCTCTCCTCTCTCTCTTTCTCTCTCTCTCTCCTTTCATCTGATGATTTTTTTTCTACTAATCACTAACGTGGGCTGCTGTTCCTGTTCTCGCGGACCGCAGACTAAATCAGGTTTCTATGGCGGTGTGGGCGGAAATGGGACACTCCCGGGCAAACAACGGTAATGGCGCGTCTGGCTATGCCGTGCGCTTCCCTGATGAAGTCTGGCAAGCTGGCCTCTCGTCGCTCTCACTGTAGCCGCTTGAACGGCTAAAACCAATCCCCCTTCTCAAACTTTGTCGTCCCAACTTCAGCGCTAGCCAGGTTTTCTTCAAAGAGTTTCATATCAATTGATCGTGTATGGTGCCAAACGCTACGACATCCAACACATGCCTACAGATTTTGAGTGCCTCTGAATTGCTCAGCCAGAATGTTGTTAGTGGTGTGTGTGTGTGTGTGTGTGTGTGTGTGTGTGTGGTGTGTGTGTGTGTGTGTTGTACGTGTGTGTGTGTGTGTGTGTGTGTGTGTGTGTGTGTGTGTGTGTGTGTTGTGTGTGGTTGTGTGTGTGTGGTGTGTGTGTGTGTGTGTGTGTGTGGTGTGTGTGTGTGTGTGTGTGTGTTGTGCCTGTGTGTGTGAGTGAATGTGTGTGTGTGTGTGTGTGTGTGTGGTGTGTGTGTGTGTTGTGTGTGTGTGTGTGTGCGTGTGTGTGTGTGTGTGTGTGTCTGGGTGTCTGTGTCTGTGTGTGTGTGCGTGTGTATATGTGGGTGTGTTGTGTGTGCGTGTGTGTGTGTGTGTGTGTGTGTGTGTGTGTGTGTGTGTGTGTGTGTGTGTGGATGATAGATAGATAGATAGATAGATAGATAGATAGATAGAGAGAGAGAGAGAAGAGATAGAGAGAGAGAGATAGAGACCAGAGACAGAGACAGAGGCAAAGACAGACAGAGATCACTTGGCAGAATAGAATAGAAGAAAGCGCGCAAGGGGGACAAAAACAACAACAGCAATAACAACCCAAGTTACCCTGACCAGACCTGGAGGCGATGGTCTGCATCCCCAAACAGCCTGCCCAGCCTGCTGTCAGCACAGGTCATCATATCCCAAGCATAGCACCGTGGTCTGCAGAAATCGCCCGAGTTTTGTGACACAAACGACCCACTCAGACCCCCCCGCGACATTTCCTTTGTGTAATGGGGACACATGTCCACGGTCTGATGGTGAATAATGAGTAGCTTAAAAAAAAAAAAAAAAAAAAAAAAACACGAAACAAAAGAAAAAAAAAAAAACCGTGATGTCAAAGGAAGCGAGAGGTGGTTAGGAGGATGTGAGAGTGTGTTTTGAAGCAGATGCATGTTATCTGAAAAAAAAAATGTAGGTTGAAAGCAGGATGCAGATTTCTGTTAAAAAAAAATAAATAAAATTTAAAAAAAAAAACCCTACTGAAGAGAACTGCTCTGTTTCCACATGTTAGAGTCTTGAATCTTCGCACATAAGAATGTGGAGAGAAGGAGAGAGAGAGAGAGAGAGGGAGAGACGAGAGAGAGATGAGAGGAGAGAGAGAGAGAGGAAGGAGAGAGAGAGTCAGACAGACAGACAGACAGAGACAGACAGGCAGTCAGGACAGGGACAGACAGACAGACAGACAGACAGGCAGGACAGGCGAGAGAGACCGATAGATAGAGATAGAGAAAGAGAGACAGACAGAAACAGAGAAAGAAGTAAGTGACAGAGACACAAGAGAGACAGGACAGAGAGCATCTGGCATGGAAGAGACAGAGAGACAATGAGAGACAGTCACAGAGAGAGAGAGAGAGAGGAGAGAGAGAGAGAAGAGAGGATGAGAGAGAGAGCGGAGAGAGAGAGAGAAACGGAGCAGAGAGCAACAACCGGACATACACATACCACTACACAGAGACAGATGGGCAGGCTAAAGAGTTTACAAATAGAACATGAAGACAGTGGTAAAGAAGATATGATTTGACAGAGGAACACACACACCACACACACACCACACAACCACACACACACACAGAGAGAGAGAGAAGAGAGAGAGAGGAGAGTTGTGACGTAGGAAAGAGAGAGAGAGCCTAGAGAGAGAGAGAGATTCAGATTCAGATTCAGAGGGATTTTTGATTCTGTTAGGCATAGCCCCTCAAAAGGGGGTACAAAGATAGAACAATATTCTGTAACCACAGCAAAGAAGCAAACAAAAATAAAACATAAACCACAAAAACTATCTTTTTAAAGGTTTAAACCTTCGAAGCATTAATTATTTCACTGCACATAGTTTGCTATTTGCAAATGCTACTACACAGAAATAACAATCAAGAAAACACTGATGAAAAATTAACCTATGCTACAACAAACCTCCGAATCTTAAATGCTTTGCTCAATATAATGCGAACTGCTTTATAAGTGTTTCATTTCTTGATGTCATTAACATAATTACCTTAAATAAGCATGGTTGTCTATAGTATTTTTGCGGAATAAACTCTTGTCGAACATTACTTAGTTCCTGGCAAGAAAAATAAAATGAACTTCGTTATCAAGTGCCTCGTGGCATAATAGGCAAAGGGGATTATCATCACCGCGTTGCCTATAGCAATGGAAATGTCTGTTTATTTCTGTGATACCGAATCTAAATTTTGTTAAGATGCATCTCAAAATATTTGTCGAGGTTCATAGAAAAATACACGGGCACATTATGCTCTGCGTTTAGCATACGATAGATATTAAACCTGTCACTTTCCTGAACTGAGAGTACCAGCTTTGCCATCTACAATTATTAATCTCTGACGAAATTCAAGAATAAAACTAGCTATGTCTCCGACGCGACGCCCCTGACTTTCCATACAAAGCCAAATCCACACTCATACAGCTTTGATCTACTCGCGAGGTCCAATTCATCTTGCCTCTGGCATCCATCTCAACTAAACATGTTGTAAGTTTTATGGGGTAACCTATGTGGGCATGCATTCTCGTTAATTTTTAACCAAGAACGAATAGAGCTGACTATAGATGCTAAATATATAGGATACCTATTTGTCTCCCCATACACTAAATCATTAGGCGTATGCATAGATACTCCCCAAAACTTCTTCAATGCATATAAATGAATCTTCTCCACTTCAAAAGCAGCACTACTGATACCCACAACCCAGCACCATATTGTACTATTGATTGAATTTGAGAATCAAAACAATTTTAGAAACAGTGCCAAAGAATTGTTATTCAATATTGTCAATTTTTTCATAATACACAACAAAACGTATTTGGCTCTGCTCACAAGATCTTTGCAGGCAAATGTATAGCTCAATCGTGTTCAAAAGAATATACCCAAATATTTGTACACATTTACTACTTGCATTGTACTTCCATTATACATCCATCTTTCACTGGCAGCAAGGTAACCTCCTTTTTCTAAACACTATTATTTTACTTTTAGTCATGTTAACCTTTAACTGAAGTAAAGCAGAAGCCCTTGCTAAACTGTTCAGTTGTGTTTTGCAGACCAATACTATTTTTGGATAACCAATACCACATTATCAGCTAAAAGGAGGATGAATATCTCTAAAACATCATTTACAAAGCATACGCCATGTCTTCCAGAATTAATAACTTCAAACGTTAATTCATTAATAAATAATGAAACAAAATAGGGTTGCATTTATCTCCTTGTTTTACTCCAGGTGTACAGTATATGTAATCTGTAAGGCAGCCTCCACAGCGTACTCTTTGTTTTTTACAGATTCATACATGCTAATAATACACTTATATAATTTACCCCTAACACCATTTTTAAACAAAACAGGCCAAAGGATACTTCTATTAACGGAATCAAATGCTTTCTCAAAATCTATAAAGGCTACATATAATTCACGATTCAATCCAACTGCTTTTCAACAAAATGACATCAAAGTGAACAGATTGATCAATTGTTGAATAATTCTGTTTAAATCCTGCTTGAAACTCGCCAGTTAGATTATTTTCTTCTGCCCATTCCCCGAGTCTTCTATTAATAACAGTGCTATACAATTTACTACATACATTACTCAAACATATACCTCGATAGTTGTCTGGGTCATTGGCATCACCCTTTTATATAAAGGAAGGACACTTGACTCTGTCCAAATCTCTGGAAAAAGACCCTTGTCAAACAAAGTATTTAAAAAGCCCTTTTAGAAAACCAATTACCAATTCTGACTTGCAAGCGGTTTTTAATCATCTCTCCAGTTATTCCATCTGGTCCAGGAGCTTTGCCATTTTTTTTTAGTTTTCGTAATGACAATACAATTTCCTCATTTGAGATAGGGCGATTAAAAGGACAGCTATCACTATCGTTGCCAGCACTTTCATCAATCATTACGTTTGCTGTGTTATAAGATTACCAACATCGTTTCTTTCAAGCAGCTCTTTAAAATGTTCAAACCAGCTCTCCAAAGTAATATCATTTAGAGGCTGTTTCTTACACCACCTCAAAACTTCCTTACTGTGTTCCAGAAATCTTTTCTGAGAATCTATAGATTTGACTAACTTTTCTAACAATGCCGTGTTAAAAGCTCTTTCTTTCGTTTTCAAAGATGCTGGTATTCACGCCTAGCATTACATTACCAAACTCGATCAGTTGAAAGTAAGGTACGATTTTATTTACTTAGTAATCTTCTAACCTTTCTTTTACTTTGACGACACTCTGTGTCATACCGATCATCATATCCCCTAAATCCATCTATATTTATTTGCTTATCATACATTTCGCAGCATCTTTTAAACAAGAATTTAAAATACTGAGAGCTTCATTGACATTCACATCAATTAGTCTGATAGCCATTTCGACTCTCTGGCCGAATCTCAGAGGAACACATCATGTTGGTAAACTGGTCTGTATAATTTTCATTCCAAACAAACTTTTCCCACCAATTGTTTACATTGTTTTTCTTTGGGATAATTCAATCTATCTCTCTTAACGTTAACAGTCAGAACACAACAGGCATGTGGTCAGGTTCAATGCGTTTATAAACATGAAGTGTACAGTCGTTAGAAACACTAGCAAACCATATCCCTTGACATTAGAAAATAATCATTAACACTATTACCCGCTTTCACATACGTACATGTAGCGACCTTCCTGGTCGCCCTCACACGTACCATTCAAAATACACAAACAGAGACTTGTACACATATTAAGGAACATTTTACCATAATTGTTCAATTTTTTTATCTTAAGAATCCCTGTTGGTGCATAATGAACCGCTGGAGTACTGATTTCCAAAATCTAAAATGTTTTCTCCTAAATCCTTTGAAAAATTTGCAGTTCTTGCTTTGAGGTCACCACTAATCATACAAACACATCATCACAAGAGAGCATGCAATCATATATAAGTTCAAATAATAAACTTATTCCATTTTCAAGATTAAAGTGCACATAGTATGGTGAATCCACAGGAAGTACATAGCACACACATATAACACATTTTTATTGGTACCAAGCACCGATTTGTCAATAATAAAGGCAAAGAAATGAATATTCAGGACTTTAACAAACGAGCAAAACTCCTTTTTCACCTGACGCAACAAGCCCCCTGAATGTCTACCACGAGCAACAAGTCTAATAGCTGGTTTACAATAAAGTTCATAACCACAAACACAGAAGAGTGAATTTTTCTACAAAAGTTTCAGCCAAAGAAATGAAATCAAACGAACGAACAAAAGAGACAAAATCATGATCGCGTAGTTTAAAAGTAACCCATTAACATTTAACATTGTGTAAAAATGTAAAAGGTTTGGATTTATACACACAACATTCATTTTCAATCGCATTATGTACAATAGCCGAGGATAGGCAAGAATGTGTATTATCAGACACAGACCCCGTCTCAGATTGTAACTCACATTCAGAACGTTCGTTTCCAGTTGAGAGGGGAAGGGGAAACCAGCTTCAGACAACACGCTGTCAGATACGACTCGCTCAGCACGTGCTACCCCATTGTCACCTACACTGCCACACAGCGGGAACAAAACCGGTGACACCCTACTGTGCGTTCCCTTTAGCCATGTTGTATTTTCACACGAGTATTTGGGCCGGCCAACACATTACTTCATCTTTACAAGTTCGTCGTTATCGTTGACTGTAAATTTATTGCCATCGATTAGAAGAGGGTTGAAAACCATTGTGGCCGTTTTTCCCTCGCTTCTAGCTTTTCTCAAGTGGGGAGTCAACCTCTTTCTAACCTCTCTCACACAGAAAGAAAAGTCTTCACCAATAACAATATTCGTTCCCCGGAGCTTGCCTTTGGCCTTTAACACTTCCACTTTCTGTTTGTAGAACACGAATCTGGCTATGATGGCGAGTCAGCTTTGTGGTTTAGTCTGTGCGCCCTATCAAATTCAGTTTCTTGTGCAGTTCCAAGCTGTCAGTAATTATATCTTTTAACACATTTTCACAGTCAGCATTGGTTTCATTTTCTTTCCTTGTCAGACCATAGAAGATGAGGTTGTTCCTTTTTGATCTGCCCTCGAGGGTCGTCTGTTTTCCCTCTCCAGGTCCTCTATCTTCTTGGTCAGGTCGTCGTTTTCCTTCTTCAGTTCTTCATTCTGCTGGCGCAGCCCACTGATCTCCCCCCGCAGCCGCCGGAACTCGTCCTGCATCACCGTACACTCCTCTCGTAGAGTGTGGAGTTCCAACGTCACTTCTCCGTAGCGGTTGTCCATTTTTGTGCTCATGGACTCCATCATGCTCATGAGGTCAGATATGCTCGGTTCTTTCGGTGCGTCTCTTTGGTTTCGACCTATGGGATTGCCTGGTCTTTCCATGCTGGTCCTGGTACCACTCCAGTTCCCACTGTTCAGACGAGCCTGTCTCGTGTTGCCTTTACCCTGCGTAGTTGGTCCCGGGTTACTCTCTACATCTCCACACTGAAGAAGAAAACTGCCCCAGAAGAAATACGTGAGGACCATTCCTAACACTACACCGTCTGTTCTCCTCTTCAGTGTCAGAATGACGGCACGCATGGCGAAATTTTTTGGCTTGCTCGCTTCATGAATGACTGGAATATTGCGACGAACACACCCGCAAACCACCCGAAACTCCAGTGATGCAGATGGCATGGTTACTTGCAGAGAATCAGATGCACTCTCAGTACGCAAATCACCGTGTGGTCGTCTTAATTCACTATTAATTGTAGACATGAAATCAACGTGACCTCACACGAGTACAACAGTTCACGCCCCCCAGAGAGAGAGATAGAGAGATAGAGAGAGGAGAGAGAGAGAGAGATCATTGCATTTTATTTCTGTACAGTTGCAATTAAGTTTCTATTCACCCCAACAAAAACAACGCGAGTATATCATGGAAAAAGTAAAATAATAAAAACAAAAGTCACTTGAATTCGGATGGTTCATCATCATTGAAATCTTTATATCAGATTTTGCTTTCTTTATTCTTCACACACACACACACACACACACACACACACACAGACACACACACACACACACACACACACACACACACACACACACACTCTCTCTCTCTCTCTCTCTCTCTCTCACACACACACACACACACTCACACACACACACACACACACACAAGCACACACGTGCAACACGTCTCTCTCCTCTCTCTCTCGCTCTCTCTCTCTCTCTCTCTCTCTCTCTCTCTCTCTCTCTCTCTCTCTCTCTCTCTCTCTCCAGTCTTTCAGTGAAAATGAAAAACTATATCGTGTTTAGAAATTCAGCTAGCCGCCGTGGCGAATTGGTCAGCATCGCGGACTCCTGGCTGGGAGATTATGGGGTTCGATTCCCATCAGAGTCAGTTGGGATCTTTCTGCTCCGACCAGTTCCTATCCAGAGTTAATGGGTGTGTCTCTGAGAGTGTTGCTCAAACTTCCTGACCAACACTGCAGGCGTCTGTATCTCTCGGACCATGGTTTGACGTGTTATGAAAGTAAGCGTAGAGTACAGCCCTGTCAGGCAGCCTCAGACCGGAATGGAAATCTATAGCGTCATCTTCATCATCCTCATTCTCATCGATCATATTAAAAAAAAGTCTCGAATTCTGTGGCCGTCCATGCCCTGCTCTCATAGTGACCTCAGTTTGGATGTCCTCTCCACGTCTATGGCCTTGGTTTGACTCCGTCGGGGTCACCGTTATCGGCGAGTCCATTGACGTATATGGACGTGGTGGCGCCCTCCGGTGGGAGAGCTCACTTATGCCGTTTCCTCGACTATGCAATTAATGTCGTCAGTAGGAGGCTTAGTAGGTGGTGTCCTGCGTATGTTGGATCAGAACAGGCGCCACTGAACACCACCGAAGTGACTCGGCAGCAGTGCAGTGTCTCCTCTGGTGGGTAGACTCTTGACGGCTTGACATTGCCTGCTCCCTCTGGTTTGCTGGTGCCGGGGCTGCGTCTGTGGATGGCATGTTCGAACGTGCGGCGTGAGTGCAATACCACTGAGGTGGCACAGAAAATGGGACAGCAGAAAAGAAAAGAAAAAAAATGAAATCCATACAAATTCAAACAGAGCAGTTGTTCTCACGTGGTATTTTTACAACAAATATGCTGCCCGCTTTAAATCTACTTTTCGTTTTTTTAACCTAAAAACTCCAGACATTCTGCTTTAAACCATTTCTTCTCCCATTGTCTTCGCCACACTTACCCTTCCCACATCGTGTTTTGTCTGCTACAGACTATATCAAGTCACCGCCAGACGTTTGCATCGCTATGCGTTTTTACGCGAATGTTAGATATTTTTATCTATCAACTCTTCATTAAAATGGATGCCAAAACGTAAAGGCTGTCAACAAAATGAAGCACATCTATCCATCGAAAGAAGGGCATCCATCAAACCAGTTATTTCAGTTTTCTTTTTTTGTTTTGGTTTTTTTTTTTTTTAAGAGGGTTGGGGGGGGGGGGGGGGGGGGGGGGGGGGGGGCGGAACGAGAGGCCTTGCTGTATAACTGGCTTAGCTTTGTACATGTGAGAATGAATCGGAATCAGCACACAAACTTTTTTTCTCTAAAAAATATTTTCTAGTCGAGAGTTAGAACAGGGCTATCAAAATAGCAGCTTTCCAGCACTTGTGGATTTTTTTTTTTTTTGTAAATCTTCAATACAATTTTTTTTTTTCCAGTTACAAAGAACGAAAAAAGCAAAGTAACGAACAACGTTTCATTCAGAGTTTAGACTGCCTTGTCATTTCCAACTTAACTGCCTTTAGCGTTCTTTCCATGCAACAATTATGGAAGTAGGTGTTCCACGTTTGAATGGAGATCGACAACCAGCACTCACAAACGTGTCGGTGTTCGGTTTAGCAGTTTGTGAGAATTGCGATCGATTTCATTGCATTGACTGCTGAATTAAAGTTAGAAAAGGTAGCGAGTGCATGGGGAGTTGAAGCTGTCGTCTAGCACAACCAAAGAAAAGCTTTCTGTAGGAGTGTAGTCAAAACGGCAGGTGTGCTGCCTTTTGGAAGGATTGAACGTCGTCAACATGCGGTCTTGAAATTGATCAGACCCGCGCCTACAGCGTCCTTGTTTTTATCCTGGTAGCATCGATGTTGTTTGTGTCTGGAATCGCGGTCAGTATCGGCGCCACGCAGTCCAGTCACACTGGAAGCTCCAGGCGAAGTGATATTCTAGGCTGTGGGCAACGTGTCAATATCTGCACATGTTGATAGGATTATGGTCTGGAACAGCTCTGACGTTCGCAGCATGGAGCCGTGATTAACTGGATGGAGTGAATGACCTTCCACAATGAATACGCGCGTACCCCTCTCTCTCTCTCTCTCTCCTCTCTCTCTCTCTCTCTCTCTCCTCTCACACATACACACACACACACACACACACACACACACACACACACACACACACACACACACACACACACACACACACGCGCGCGCGCGCGCACGCGCGCGCTCACCCATATCACAAACACACACAGACACACACACACGCGTGCACGCGCGCGCGCGTGCGCACGCAAGCATGCACGCGCACACCATCAGACACACACACACACACACACACACACACACACACACACACACACACACACACACACACACACAATACTAGCTGGGCCATTCTGCACGAACTCACACACATAATTATCTGCACGCACACAGACACATATACGCGCGTGCGCGCGACCGCGGAGAGAGAGAGAGAGAGAGAGAGAGAGAGAGAGAGAGAGAGATGAGAGAGAGAGAGAGAGAGAGAGAGAGTTGGTCGTACGCAACACGTCAGTCAAAACATTTCCTCACGGCTTTTATTTTCTAATAGAGAGAGAGAGAGAGAGAGAGAGAGAGAGAGAGAGAGAGAGAGAGAGAGAGAGAGAGATGAGAGAGTAAAATCATCAGCAAGGGCTCCATCAGACTAGTTACACCACCACGCACGTACATCAACGCATGATTCTGCTTGAACTCGCTGTGTGATACCAAAGCGGAATTGATGGAACCACACATCTACGAGAGTGTGAACTGCGGCAGTCTGAACTGCCGCTTAGGGGTATATGGCTTCCAAGCCAAATTCTTCGCCATGAATGTTGAAGCAAGGAGTTAATACGAACATTTCTTTTGATCTCATGAGACGGTTGTCAATTTTCTGATAGAGAGGGGACTAGAGCGTGAAGAGCAATGTCAAAAGCGGTGGAAAATGGTTCCTTTTGGATCTGTTCGAGGAGGAATGCCTTCATAAGACATAAATCCCAATTCAACCGAGTGTCAGATGGCCAAGTGGTTAAGATACCCGTCATATGGTGAGTTGGACTCGAGCGGCCCTATGATCCAAGATGTGCAGGTTTGAATCCAGGCCTTAATTAACACAAGAAAAAAGCCGATAGCAGAAGGGCATTTGTGACTCATGACCTGGAAACGGCTTAGCATCTTAGAGCATAAGGAATCAAGGCTAAACCACTTGTATGAGATGGGGATTTCTCTTCTGCAGATTTTTACACGACCAGCTCTCCTTAGAATTTCTTTCTACAGTGAGTTGCGATCTTAGTGGTACTTTTATTCGAAGTCAAGATGCGGGTACGCCTTCTGAGAACGCATTTCCCCCCTTCCCCATTCTCTCTCTCTCTCTCTCTCTCTCTCTCTCTCTCTCTCTCTCTCTCTCTCTCTGTGTGTGTGTGTGTGTTGTGTTGTGTGTGTGTGTGTGTGGTGTGTGTGTGTGTGTGTGTGTGTGTGTGTGTGTGGTTTTGAGCACACATTTCCTTCCCCCCCATCTCAACTCTCTCTCTCTCTCTCTCTCTCTCTCTCTCTCTCTCTCTCATCTCTGTGTGTGTGGTGTGTGTGTGTGTGTGGTGTGTGTGGGTGTGTGTGTGTGTGTGTGTTGTTGTGTGTGTGTGGTGTGTGGTGTGTGTGTGTGTGTGTGTGTGAGGTTTGAATTGGTGCAGTTGTGTACATGTCATGTTACCATGTCACATACAAAAGAGTTGAAGATCATGAAAACCATTAGGTTGAATTCTTAGAGGCGTTCCCGGTAGTCAAAATCAACCCACAATTTATGAATAACAAAAGAAGTCACTCCGAAATGTTTTCATCATGCTCATTCTGTCCAAATAGGATTGGACTCAGCACTATCACCTTTACTCTCTTAAGGCATGACGACACTTTTAAG
>JADBJO010007180.1:0-5000 GCA_016801955.1 Conus betulinus
TGCTGATGAGGGGTTCTTTTTGCTGGCCACGTTGGAATGTGTTGCAGGCGCTGCATTTCTTAATGAAGTCTTCGATGTCCAAGTTCATCCTCGGCCAGTAGACTACCTCACGTGCTCTTCTTATGCAACTCTGAATTCCTGAGTGGCTTGCATGGAGTTTTCCTATGACGTCTTTTCTCTTTCGTCTTCTGGAACGATCACTCTGTGGCTTTTGAAGACAAGACCATTCTGGACTACAGTTCTTCCTTGAAAGGGAAGTAGTCTTGTAACTGCAGTGGAAGTTGTCGTTTCTCCTCAGGCCAACCTTGTAGTATGACAGCTTTGAGAGTTTTCATGGTTGGATCTTCCTGTGTGGCTTGCTGGAGACTGTTCAGTCTCTCTTCGCTGATGGCCAGTTCTTGAAAGGGATCAGTGTTCTCCAGTTCTGTGTAGAAGATAGCTTCTTTGTGGGTGACTTGCTGATCCGCCTTTCCGCTGACTGCTCTGCTGAGGGTATCAGCCAGATACATCTCAGCTCCGCGCTTGTACACTACTGTGTATCTAAACTTTTGAGTTCTGAGTAGCATGCGCTGAATCCTCTTGGCGCTGAAAGTAGGCTTTTCTTGTGAATAGTCTCAAGCGGCTTATGGTCAGTCTCTACCAGGATGTCTCTTCCATAGACGTACCTTTTCAACCTTTCCAGTCCAAAGAGTATTGCCAACATCTCTTTTTCTATTTGAGCGTAGCTCTGTTCTGTTTCCGTCAATGCTCGCGAAGCGTACTGTATTGGTTGACCCTCCTGCATGAGACATGCTCCTAGTCCGCACTGTGAAGCATCACACTGAAGTGTGGTCGTAGACTTTCCTGAAGAGTCAAAGTATCGAAGCACAGGCGGCTCAGAAAGTATTCTCTTCACTTTCTTCAAAGCTTCACCATGGACATCTTCATCCCATCTGAAGTGGACGTCCTTTCTCACAAGTTGTCTGAGCGGTGCTGCTGCTTCAGAGAGATTTGGTGCGAACTTCTGAAGGTAACCGACTACACCCAGTAGTCTCTGCACTGCTGCTTTGTCTTCAGGGACTGGGAGTTGTTGGACAGCGTCCAGTTTCTTTGGATCGGCTTTCAAGCCTTCTCTTGAAAGATGTGCCCCAAGTATGATATCTCCGTTTGTTTCAGCTCAATCTTCTCTTTGTTCAGCTTGATTCCGGTGTCCCGACATCTTTGTAGGAAACGGTTCAGGTTGGCATCATGGTCTTTTTCTCCTGCTTCCTCGGTTGCTCTTTTGCCAAAAAACAAAAATGTCATCATGAACCGCTACCACGCCTGGCAGTCCTGCCAAAGCCGTGTCAATCCTCCTCTGAAATTCTTCTGGGGCTGGTGAAATTCCAAATGGCATCCGTTTTCCACCGGTACTTGCCAAAAGGAGTTTCAAAGGTCGTCAGGTAACTGCCGTCTTTGTCCAGTACCACGTGCCAAAACCCGTTTCTGGCATCCAAGTGTGTGAAATATTTGGCATCCTGGAGGAGTGGCAGTACATCATCAACAGTTGGAATGGGGTATTCGTTTCTCCTTAGGGCTTTGTTGAGTGGTTTGGGATCAATGCACAGTCTGACCTTCTCAGACATTACGTTTCGCTGTTGCTTGCAGGGAATGTCTTTTGCAGATCAGAAAGCTGAAGAGGCAAACGCAACGGACATACTCACAAGATACAAAGATGTGTTTGAAGGAGAAGGAAAATTAGAAGGAAAACTCCATCTGGAAACCGATCCCAGCACCGCACCAGTGAAGATGCCTTGCAGAAAGTGGCCGATAGCAGTCCAAGAGAAGGTGAAGAACGAGCTGAAAAGGTTGGAGAAATTGGACGTTGTCACCAAAGTAGACACCCCAACGGAGTGGATCAGCAGCTTGGTCGTGGCAACAAAGGGCAACGGGAAGGTCAGACTGTGCATTGATCCCACTTCTGACACCATGTTTCGTTCTCGCTTCAGTCAACTCAGAAGACAGAGCAATGCTTCTACGTCTTTACTACATGCTGTCGGATTCACAACTGACACTATACGTTTTACAATGAACACCCAATCAGTTAACAATTCACCACTACCGTCGGCACGCTGCTGTCAGCTGACTGACTACAGTTAACACACTGTAACACGTTAAGCGGACTAAGCGTGTTAACACACTGTTAACACGTTTACGCATGTCACACACGCACACACACGCTCGCACGCACGCACGCTCGCACGCACACACACACACATGCACACACACACACACACACACACACACACACACACACACACACACACACACACACACACACACACATACACACACACACACACACGCATTTAAACTCCCCTATCTAACAAAACCAACCAAAAACTCCTTGACCTTTGCAATCACGGACTTTTAGCAAAATAACGGACACTAGAAAAAACAGCAGCAAGTACATCAACAGCAGCAGCACAACAAGGACAAGAACAAGAGCATTAAAAGCGACATCTACAACAAAACCAACAACGAACCAAAACGTTATGTCAGCACTTCGTCAAACTGCGGGTGTCAGTATTGCAAGTAAAGTCCGACAAGTAAAAATAAAAAATAAAAAAAAAAAATAAAAAAGAAAAAAAGAAAAAAAAAAAGGAAAAAAATAGAGACAGACAAATAAAGGAAGACAGAAAGAAAGAGAAAGAGAGAGAGAGAGAGAGAGAGAGAAAGAAGGAAAGAAAGAAGAAAGAAAGAAAAAAAACTGTATTCAGTTGATTTGTGGAAAAAGGCATCTGACGCACTTTAAAACGATTAATGCTTGGTTTTAGGACCGTATATTGCTGCGATGTTCACCACAATCTCCCCGCTCCCCCCCCAAAAAAAAAAAAAGAAAAAAAAAAAAAGAAAACAAAGCAAGCAAAAAAAAAAAGAAAGAGTAAGGAGCTGACAAGAAGGACAGAAATGGGAGAATGGAGTTCGGAGGGGGGGGAGGGGGGGGGGGAATGGCAAAATGAAAATGTTTCCATCGATATTGGCAAGCCTCTTTTGTTTGTGTAGATAAACATACAGATACAGATCCCTGCCAAGCTAGAACGTGTTGCAATGCTGTGCCCCCCCCCCCCCCCCCCCCCCCTCTGCTGCAGAAATGGAATCGCCTGATAAGAGAAACGTCACGGGGAGTCAGCCAATCCGTCGCGGGCTTCGAGACTGGCTAATTACTGCTTATCTGAACTATCATGGCGATACCCCTACTTTTGCTGATTTACATGGCCACAGAGAGGCGTAGGCCTATCAGCCAGGCTTGTTACTGTGTCCCCCCCCCCTCTCTCTCTCTCTCTCTCTCTCTCTCTCTCTCTCTCTCTGTGCGTGTGCGTGTGCGTGTATGTGTGTATGTGTGCGTGCGTGCGTGCGCGCGCGCGCGAGCGTGTGTGTGTGTGTGTGTGTGTGTGTGTGTGTGTGTGTGTGTGTGTGTGTGTGTGTGCGCGCGCGTGTGAGTGTGTGTTCTTCTATACTTGCGTGCGACAACAAAGGTAGGTGTGAACTTGATTGTGTGTTTTGTGTTTGGTTTAGCGTGCGCGCTTTCATGCTCGCGCGCATACGTGCGTGAGTGCATGTGTGCGCGCGTGTGTGTGTGTGTGTGTGTGTGTGTGTGTGTGTGTGTGTGTGTGTGTGTGAGTGAGAGAGAGAGAGAGAGAGAGAGAGAGAGAGAGAGAGAGAGAGAAATTAAGTAAATTCAGTCACATAATTAGACCAGATATGAACCGCCGTTGATTTAACAGACAGATTTAATTACTGCATGCCAGTTACAGCTGCCCCACTCCCCCCCCCCCCTCCCTCCCTCACAGACCGTACCAATTCTTTTTTTTCTTCCATTTTTCCCCATCTGTGTTATCTCTCAATAGTAAAACTCTCACGCTGCTCAATCCGGCTTCATACCCAAGGATTGTCTTTATCTGTGTTATCAGTATGATCCCATACGCCGCTCAATCCGGCTTCATACCAAAGATTGTGTTTATCTGTGTTATCTGTACTACCCCTACACCCGTTCAATCCGCCTTCGTACTCAAGGATTGTCTTTATCTGTGTTATCTGTATTACCCCTACGCCGCTCAATCCGGCTTCATACCCAAGGATTGTCTTTATCTGTGTTATCTGTATTACCCCCCTACGCCGCTCAATCCGGCTTCATACCCAAGGATGGTCTATATCTGTGTTATCTGTATTACTCCTCCGCCGCTCAATCCGGCTTCATACCGAGGATGGTCTTTATCTGTGTTATCTGTATTACCCCTCCGCCGCTCAATCCGGCTTCATACCCAAGGATGGTCTTTATCTGTGTTATCTGTATTACCCCTACGCCGCTCAGTCCGGCTTTCCGTCCACAACCACATCCTGTCAACTCCCCTCGCAGACCTGGCACTTGCAATCCACAGCGAGAGCCAATGTCATCATGAGGCAGCCTACCAGAGGAGACACTGCACTGCTGCTCGGTCACTTCAGGTAGTGTTCAGTGGCGCATCCAACACACACAGACACCACCAACTAAGCCCATTGCTGACGACAATAATTGCTAAGTCACGGATCCAGCGTGAGTGAGCACACCCCCCCCCCCCCCCCCAATGGAAGGGCCACACACGTCCATCCAACGACAGTCCTCATAAACTCACCGATGTCAGCGAACCTCGATAAATATTCACCAAGGGCGTAGATAAAGAGCGGAGATCGACTGTGTCACCATGAAAGTAAGGCATTAAGGGCCATAGAATTTGAGACTTAAAAAACACAAACAAAACTGACCGATGACAATGAGGACGTCGATGTAATGTTTTGGAGTTTCATTCCGATCTCAGACTGCATGACCGGGTTAATTTCTACGCTTACTTTCATAATATAACCCCCGGCGTCAACCAGGCCTGAGAGATACAGACACCTGCAGTGTTGTAAAGGGGATTTGAACATCACTCACAGAGTCGCATACATTGAGTGGATGAAACTCCACTCTGTGGTTCCATTCTTCCTGATTAAGCTCACAG
>JADBJO010007180.1:22500-32500 GCA_016801955.1 Conus betulinus
CAGGAGAAACAGGAAGGGGAAAAGGAAAGCAACGAGGAGGAGTTATCAGAGGAGATGAAACAGTAGGAAAAGTAGACAAAGCTTTTAAAATAGCCATCAGGAAGAATCCCCTGCGACGAAAGAAGAGGGACGACTCCAAGAATAAGAAGCGGGACAGGACCTCAGCGGTAGATAGTCAAGGAGGAGTGCCTAATCGTCCATGAAACAGATGGATTCGCGGCGGAAGTGACGTTTTGATCCCGCGCGATCTCTGAACACAGGACCCGGAAACGTTACGAAGAAAGACACAATCATTGCGCCCGGAGGACGAGTCACATCGCACGCAGACTCGTCCCCCCCCCCCCCCCCCCCCCCCACTCCTTCTTCATAATTTCCCCCCGCCCCTTCACTCATTCCCTCCGTCCCCTTCCCCCCCCCCCCACTCTTACCTCCCGTCCCTACCTCCACTCCTTCCCTCCCTTCCATGGATATGAATCACGCCGATGATTTGGGGTCCCTTATGGTGTGTTTTCTGTCATGTCTTCAGTCACAACGTGTCACGGCGTTTTGTTTTGATAATATTGTACTGTTTCATTACACTGGTGGGGGCCGGAATAGCTCAGTTGGTAGAGCGCCCGACTCGTGATCCTGGGGTTGCGAGTTCGAATTTCAGTACAGGGGGATTTTTCCTCGGAGTTAACATTGGTTCTGACTCCATTCCCCATACAGTCCTTCGAATGAGACTATAAACCGAGGTTCCGTATGTGAACGCACGCACAACATAATCCCATCACCACTTCTTTCGGAAGAGAAGGCCAGTTTGGCCGTTGGTATGGATGCCAAGTCACCCAGACTAAAGGAAAGAATAGCAGCCCAGCACAGAGAGAAAGACAGAGAGGGGAAGTTGTCTGCAAGGAAAGATAAACATCTCTATGCAGAGAGGCTTGCTGAAGAAGCTGAGACAGCAGCAGAGAATGAAGGATATGAAGACAGTGTATAGAACCACGAAGAAGCTACGGGGAGACAGAGGACAGAACCAAGACATACCAGGTAAGGCAGAGGACGGAACACCTATCCCAGAAGAACGTGCCAACCTCGAGAGGTGGAGAGAGCACTTCCAGAGGATCCTAAACCCGCCCTGATCCATCAACACCAGCTGACATTCCTATGGCAGAGGAGGACCTGGACGTCAACATGGGAGACATCACAGTACATGAGGTCAAGGAAGCCATCCGCAAGCTAAAGAATGCAAAGCTCCAGGAGAAGATGGTGTACGCCCCGAGATGTTTGAAGGCAGAAGAACAGGAGACACCGCTTATCCTCCAACGCATCCTGCAGGACATATGCAGCCAGGAGACAACCCCAGTTGACTGGAGAACTGGGTACCATCATCAAATTGCCGAAGAAAGGAGATCTAGGAGAATGCAACAATTGGAGAGGCATCACCCTACTATCACTCACCAGCAAGTCTTCAGCCGCATCTTACTGCAGCGCATAAAGACAGCGATGGATGCCCTACTTCGCCAAGAGCAGGCAGGCTTTAGAGAGGGGAGATCATGCATTGATCACATTTTCGTCTTACGCGCCAGATCCTCGAGCAGTCCCATGAATGGAATAGCCCACTTTACGTGGTTTTCATCGATTTCGAGAAAGCCTTTGACAGTTTACACCGCGCTTCTCTCTGGAAGATCCTGCGACACTACTACGGCATTCCCCAGAAACTGGTAAACGTCATCCAGTCCCTGTATGAGAGCTTTGAGTGTCGCATCATCCACAATAACCAGCTGACGGAACCGTTCAAGGTGGACACCGGAGAAACAAGGCTGCGTACTGTCACCGATCCTCTTCTCCCTGGCCATCAACTGGTTGATGCGAAACGTCACCCCGGGGAAAGGAAAGCATCCGGTGGACGTTGACCTCAGTCTTGGAGGACATTGACTGCAGACGACCCTGGGACTGCTGTCACACTGCTGTCGCCCACAGAAGACAGAAAGCCTCAGCGAGATAGCCAGCAGCGAGCTGAAGGTCAACGAGAGGAAGACGCAGGTCATGAGAAAAAATGCCCACAATCAACAACCCCATCACCGCTAACGGCAAACCACTTGATGATGTTCAGGTATTTGTATACCTGGGCAGCAAGATGACCACAGACGGCGACTGCAACCAGGAGATCAACGCCAGAATCAGCAAAGCCAACCAAGCCTTCGCAATGCTCAGGCCCATCTGGAGATCCACCGTCCTCAGCATCCAAACGAAGATTCGACTCTTCAAGAGCAATGTCCTCAGCGTCCTCCTGTATGGCTCAGAGTGCTGGAAGACGACCGTCGCCATTGAGAAAAAAGCTGGAAGTGTTCCAGAACAAGTGTCTGTGACGTATCCTCAGGATCTTCTGGCCGAACATCATCTCAAACGAAGAACTGAGGACTAGAACAGGAGTCTCCACAATACAGGACACCATCCAGGCGCGTCGATGGAGATGGTTAGGGCATGTCTGTCGCATGCCACCCAGCTCACTCACTCCCCAGAACAGCCCTGCGCTGGACCCCCCCCAAGGTAAAAGAAAACGGGGACGACCGAAGGAAACCTGGCGCAGGACAATAGAAAGGGAGCTGAAATACAAAGGACTGACTCTCAACACAGCCCCCAGAGCAGCCGCAGACAGAGCCATCATGTGGGCAGTGTCCACAGGAGTATCAGCCTGCGTACGCAGAAAGAAAGAAAGAGAGATTAAACTAGTAGTCGGTCAGGCACCTCACTGAGGTCTAGTCCATGACCCTCTCCCTCCCGTCCCATACATCCTCCGCCTCTCCTTTCCTCTCTGCCCCCCCCCCCCCCCCCCCCCCCCCCTCACCTCCGCACCTTTCCTCTTGCCATTCCTTCCATTATCACCTTTTCATTCTGTAATTGTTAAAAAAAAGTTAGTTACTTTCTTCTGTACAGTGTGTGTGTGTGTGTGTGTGTGTGTGTGTGTGTGTTTCTCATGGCGTTCCCGTGCTGTACACAGGAGGCGGTAAAGGCTGAGCGGACTTCGCAGAGGACCCGTGAGTAGCACACACAGTCACACCTCATTCATGTTCAACTTTGACAACTTAAGGAACCTGTTGAGAAATGTCAAGCCTAGGCAAGTTCTGTTTCTGTACGCTTAATAGCCACAGAAAAGAAAAATAAAACTGTCAACAGATTTCCCCTGTTTCTGTCATTGTCGGTCAATCAACATTCGCACTTCCATCACATTTATCAGTTGGCCATTGGCTTTTTGTTTCTGGACCTCTTTCTTATTTCCCGACGATGATCGGAAACATCCGATTAACATGTATCTCCATTCCATTCCTTTGAACCATAGACTGTCGATCGTAGCTCCTTTTGCCTGTAAAGCCCCTTACGGTAGCTATAAACTCTCACATGAACTGAAACTCTCTGCTTCGATGCCCTCTTTGAAATCAGTCCTGAAAACTCTTCATTTCCCTCCTGATAAAGCGATATGCGATATAAAGGCTACGTGCTTTGTGTTGTTGGGCGCGTGATATGCCTTTAGTCGTGGGTGTTTACCTGTATGTTGATCTGTCAGCATTTGTTCATTGTGTTTACCTGTATGTTGATCTGTCATTTGCACCTGTATTTGTTCATTGTGTGTGTTACCTGTATGTTGATCTGTCAGCATTTGTTTATTTGCTAAATGGTAGACAGGTAAGGAGAGGGAACTAGAAGGCAGGACTGTGTAATGGTGCTATTGGATGTGATGCAAGCATTTGATTGCCGCATACGTTTTGTGTACTGCTGTTTGTTCTCGTTTATTTGGTGTGTAAATTGATTTGTATGGTTTTTTTTTAACTGCAAAGGCTCAGCGCATTAAGGCATCTCAGATATTATCAATGATGAGAACAACAACAACGACAAAATTTAGCAGCAGCAGCAGCAGCAGCAGCAGCAGCAGCAGCAGCAACAGCAGCAACAACAACAACAACAGTAGTAGCAGCAGCGACAATAACAACAGTAATAATTATAACAACAACAACGAAACAATGCCGCAGCAGCAAAAAAACAACAACAGCAATAATAATGTTTAATACTGATAATGATAATGATGATAATAATCTAATGATGATGATGATGATAATAATAATGATGATAATGATAATGATAATAATAATAATAGTAATAATAATGATGATGATAATAGTAACAAAAAAAAAAAAAAAAAAAACCCCAGGTTCAACAAAATCACCACCACCACCACCACCAGTAGTAGTAGTAGTAGTAGTAGTAGTAGTTGTAGGTGTAGGAGGAGGAGGAGGAGGAGGAGGAGGAGGAGGAGGAGGAGGTGGAGGACTAGTAATAGTAGTAGTAGTAGGAGAAGTAGTAGTAGTGGTAGCAGTAGCAGTAATGCACTTACTGAAAATGATATGCGTTGAAAACAAACAAATGAAATCCAAGGAAACCGAATAACACTTTTTTTTTTTTTTTGCGAGTCATGAAATGTATTCTTTTACCTAATATCAGAATTGATCCCTTTTAACCACCCCCCACCTCCCATTTTCCTTCCTTTTGATAATTCTCTCCCCCTTTGTTGATCCTTTTCTTGATTTCTTTCTTTCCATTTTTTTTTTTAGATTTATTGATTTATTCACCTAAGATCATTTTCATTCATTTATGCGTTTACTTCTTTCTTTTCCAAATTAATTAATTAATCAATTAATTAATCAATTTATTCATTTATTCATCCATCCATCCATCCCTCCATCCCTCCATTCATTCATTCATTCATTCATTGTGTTTCTCCTTTAACCCCTTTTCACCTGTCCCTCACCCCGCGGCGTGTCTGTCATGGCAGCCATTGTGTCATTGTCAACGGTGACATCTTTGACAGACGTTTCGGTGATCTTGTGTCACGTCGACAAAATGCCTGGATATACCACCGATTAGGTGGGAAGAGGAGGGCAGAAAGGGGTGCGGGGAGGGGTGGGGGGAAGTTGAAAGAGTAAGGGAGGGAGTGGGAGATTTTTTTTTTTAAATGTGCGTTAGTTCTTTAGTTTTTTTGTGTCCAAACATAACACATTTTCACACTCTGTACCCTTTTAACTTTTTGGACGTTATCTGCCTTGCTAATTTTCCAGCACTATCTCGTGTTTGAATTTCTTCTTTCAGCATTGGTGAGTCCGTCATTGCTGCAGTGCCTCTGGACACGACTGCTGCTTTGAAATTAACAACGGGAAGAACTGACATCATTTTTAGCAGTATATTTTGCGGTGGCACATCAATGAAACCTAGTTAAAGGGGGAAAAACCAACCAGCCAGCCAACCAACCTATCAACTAACCAACCAACGTTTGTCAGCCATTAAGAACAAGGTCGGCAGGTCTCTCTCTCTCTCTCTCTCTCGTTTAAGGGAAGATTGCCGTTGGTCAAAGTCATATACCAACGTTTTCAGGTGAAATCGCAAAGAAAATTTAAAGCAACAAGTATTTTAAGGCTTTTTTCCTCATTTAAAAAAATAAGCATGTCACATGATAAACTACAGACACGATAAAATGCCACAGTAAACCACCGATCGCTTCTCTCGTGCACAACATTAATTAGCAGTGAGGTGGGCCTGAGGATCATTTTGTACGCCTGTATCTGTCAGTCTTCAACAGTACGCCCCACAGGTAAACTGGCAGTGCAATGAATCGATCGCAAACAAAGTTGTTATGATGTCAAGTATTTGAAGCAGGCCTTTCCAGTTCTCGTCTGCTCTCTGATAGTCACGTGAGGCATTGTCACGTGTCTGCTGACGATGCCGTTGATTGGCTCATGATGCGCGCATACACGAAATACAAGAATGCAGGCCTTTTTCGCCATATTTGAATACATCATGAAATGACTTCATGTGCGAAAGAGTTTCGCAACATATTTTTTAACAAAAATATTTCAGAGAGGAAACACAGGATGCAACGTGCTGGACGCTTATTTCAGCACATGTTGTTTCGCCGGCGACTTCCGTGAAACACACCGCTCACGTCATGAAACGTGCATTGTATGCCGCTTGCATTCGTTGCGATTTTGTCTTTCCCCTGAAAGAATCTTCCCTTGAGAACGTCTGTCCTCTGCTATGTCGTTCCTCGACCTCGGGAACTTTGCGTTATTTTTGTGCGAATTTTTTCCCCTGAGGTGAAAAAAACACAGTTGAAGGTCAGTGGCCAGAATTAGGGTCGGTCGGGGGCCGGAAACAAATTTGTTTTTTTTTTTTTCCCTTAGAGTGGTGCCGCACTGTCGTTGAAAAGGATTAGAATACAACCGCTGTTTTATCTTCTTTACACAATTACTCCACGACTGAAGCACCACCACCACTACCACTAACCACCATCACCACCATCACCACTACCACTACTACTATTACCACCACCACTACTACTAGTACTACTTCTACTATTACTACTGCTGCTGCTGCTGTTGCTGTTGCTACTACCACTACTACTACTAAAACAAACCACAACAGCAACAATAGCTACTGTACTACTACTGTTAGCGATGCTGGTGCTTCTGTTGCTACTACTATTTGACATTCGTTTCGCACACCTAAACACATCGCTTTACCAAGTTACATGATGACTTGCATAGCATTCATCGGCTCATACTTTTACATAAACACTAGCATAAATATCATGCATGAACAATACTACCCTACCATTACATCATCTGTACACAATCACGTAAGTCTATTTGTTATGGTAGAGATGTATTCTTAAGACTGCCGTAAAACAGACGCAGGCGTCCTTGTGCCCCTATATAACGAAACCGTGACTGTTCAGACACGATCCTGCTCAAACCGTTCTGTCACGTATGGTGACAGTTTGTTTCACAGTCGTAATAGGTATATGACCTGCTGGTACAAAATGTCTCAAAGTGACTCCGACAAATGTGTCGGAGTGACTTTTTGTATTGGGTGACATTTAGTACTACCGCACGGTTTTCCTTTCACTCTTTAAAGTGGGGCTTTTCGTTGGGAGGAATGTCGGTTGTGTAAACGCCAATGGAACTTTATCTTCAGCAACTTCACCAGCTGTTCAAACAATAACACAAAATTTGGGAGATGAGATATGGCGTGAAGAGATGAAACAGTCCATGCAATCATGTGAGAAATAGATGCCTAGGGACATGAACTAGACGAGGCAGTGTGTTGTATAAAACAATGTGAAGGAACAATTCACGGTACATCATTTTACACAAAAATGAAACAGTTCTCATATTCGAACAGAAAATTGCGATTGTTACATGTTTACTTTCGCGACAGAAATGACAAGATAGTGTTATACCTAAATTGAATAATGACTGTTGATCGATTTTTTTTTTATCATAAAGCATTTCTTTCCCCCTCTAACCATATCAACTCTAAATACAAACCCATTGTGGGACAAGTTCAAACCAGACAAAGACAACAAATCATCTATACAAACACACGAAAGAGGTACTATTCAAGACGTTTTGCGACGCTTCAGTAGAACAGAGGATTCAAATCCTGTGCAGAATATGTCAGTACTACACCTCGTAATGCCCACACAGGGTGATGAATTCCAGAGTCTGTCTGTGTGCCCCTCATCTCTAAAGTGAACTCCCCCTCCCCCCCCCCCCCCCCTTTCGTCGTTCTGATTCCAAGGCAGCAGCTGCCCTTTCATCTTACAAAACAAGTTCTCTCTTGCTCCAAACAAAACAACCCGTTACATTTACCAGACACAGTTGAAAGGTGTGTGTGTGTGGGGGGGGGGGGGGGGGGGGGGGCGAAATGAAAGCAACACGACAGACAACACTAAGTGGACTCGCCGTAGAAGAGAAGTTTTTTTCCCCCCGTGGTGTGATATCACTGGATGTTTGCAAGGACGGCTCATCTTGATTTGGCAAGTCCGTGCAACTGTCTGTCTGTCCGTCTGTCTGTCTTCCTTTCTGTCTGTCTGTCCGTCCGTCAGTCACTCTGTCCGTCCGTCCGTCTGTCTCCCCCTCCTCTCTCTCTCATAGAAACTTAACAGTACACAAGTAGATTCTCTCTCCCTCGCTCGCTGTCTGTCTGTCTCTCTGTGTCTGTTCCTTTCGCCATCGCTGTCTGTGTTTGTCTGTCCGTGTCTCTTGGTCTCTGCCAGTCTGTCTGTGTCTATTTCTGTCTGTATGCCTCTCCCACATATAGAAAGTTAACAATGCACAAGCAGATTCTCTCTCTCGCTCTCTTTCTGTCTGTCTGTCTGTGTCTCTCTCTCTCTCTGTGTGTTCCTTTCTACGTCGCAGTCTATGTCTGTCCGTGTGTCTCTGTCTCTGTCTATGTCTGTCCGTGTTTCTGTCTCTTCCATAGAAAGCTGCCAGCATACAAGTAGACTCCCTCTCTCTCTCTCTCTCTCTCTCTCTCTCTCTCTCTCTCTCTCTCTCCTTCTCGCTCGCTCGCTCGCTAGCTCTCTCGCTCGCTTGCTTGCTCTCTCTCACTCATCAAAAGTTACCAGCTAACAAAATAGACTCTCTCTCTCTCTCTCTCTCTCTCTCTCTCTCTCTCGTTATACGTTTCCTCTCAGTTCAACAATTTCTGAACCAATGTAAACTTTACCAGTCACAACTGAAGAGATGTTAAAAAAAGTCGAGGGAACGGCCCCAAAAATCGGATATTAGATTTCTTAGTGTCATGATAATCATAGCTTATTGAAAAAGCCTTTGATTACATAACTAAAACCGTCGCGCTCTGGCAGCGGTATGTGCTGATACATGAGATGTGAAAGACCTTTACTGCAAACTGCATAGATCATCACTCCACGCAATAGGAACTGTTTTTTTTTTACAGTCAAGAAACTTTTGATCAAAACGACAGAATTTGTTTTGTGTTGACTGAACAATGACGTAAAAATTAAGCTAAGCTGCCCTTTGCGTTAATTTTATTCCCCCCCCCCCCCCCCCCCTCCTCTCCTAGAAAGCTTGCTTCACCTCAGTCCAGTTCTTCATAGTTGTAGCTATTCTCTTTACTGCTTCAGAGCCAACGAATAAAAAAGAAAGTGGGGCCGGAATAGCTCAGTTGGTAGAGCGCCGGACTCGAAATCCTGGGGTTACGGGTTCGAATTTCGGTACAGGGGGATTTTTCCCTCGGAGAGTTAACATTGGTTCTGACTCCATTCCCCATACAGTCCTTCGAATGAGACTATAAACCGAGATTCCGTGTGTGAATGCACGCACAACATCTTGCACACACGTAAAATCCCATCACCAACTTTCGGAAGAAAAGGCCGGTTTGGCTGTTGGTATGGATGACGCGTTACACATAGCATGCACCTTCCCCGAAGATGGGGTATGGCTGCCTTAATGGCGGGGAAAAAAAAACCGGTCATACACGCAAAACTCCACTGCCTGTCTATACAGGCAGTGTCCGCAGGAGTATCAGCCTGCGTACGCAGAAAGAGAGAAAAGAAAAGAAAAACAAAGTGAGGGCTGTGACATAACCTAGGGAGCGCCTGTCTGGAGGAGTCTTTAGTGACACGTAAGTACAATTACTTGGACTCAGGCTGGAGAAGATTATACCCACCGTGGAGGAGAGGGAATGGGAATGTTTTGGACTACTGTGTACGAATTTACGTCTCTCTAGCTCCTTCCATTCTCCCCTTCCCGTTTATTCTAAACCCTAGAGCTTGACGGTCATTTAATTATTCAAACAATAAATGATATGTTTTTACACACGCACAAAAACAAAACCAACTGACGTCCTAATCAAGGTACATGACTGAATCTCTCTCTCTCTCTCTCTCTCAAATGTGACCTGTTTCAAAATAAACCTGTTTCCATGCCTACCATATCTGTCGGCTTCTCGTCAGTTCTCTTCTTCCATGTTCAATCATTTCACTGGACAGTTAAACTGAGATGTTGTCAGGCAAACACATCTCCACATTCCTTTCCCGTCGTGGCCTCCAGCAGTGCCGTCTCTTGGATGCAATCGACTTCACAAGAAGGGGAGGTCAGCGGTAAGATGACATCATGCCAGTAACGCTCTCACGTGGAAAATTCACAATGGGATCCACTCTTGA
>JADBJO010007180.1:37500-47500 GCA_016801955.1 Conus betulinus
CCCTCTTTCTCACGCGCTTATTACTTGGACATGCGTAAAAAGAAGGGCAAACATGAAAAAAGAAGAGATTTAAGATTGACATCTTTCTCTTTCTTTCAGTACAGCACAGCAGCAATCTAAAACACATCAAACAGAAGAGAAACTGGTCGTATGAACCTGGATGTCCTTCCACGCCGATAGAAAGACTGACTGTGGTGGAGCAGCAGGAAAAAAAAAAATCAATCGATTGTGGTGGAGGAGCAGAAAAAGAAATTAATCGATCAATAAGCAAACTGACGAAAGGCGAAGCTATCATATCACCACAAAAGCGTATCTTTCATTTGGCTTACGTCCTGATCTGTCATCACAAGCAGACCAGAAGGAGAAGAATAACACCAGAATAATAGACAGAAGAGGAAAAGACGGATGAGATGACACAGGGGGGGGGGGGGGGGGGGGGGGGGGGGGCACTGCAGGGAAGCGGGGTGGGGAAGGGGTGTTCACATGTCACCATTGCGTGACAGAAGACGTCAGGAACGCCCCTAGCTCTGTGGGGGAGCTTCTCAGCGGAATATCTTTTCAACCATGCTAGACATTGGAAACTGTATTACGTGCGCTTGGTAGTCGTCTCTCCGTCCCGAGTTGTCTGCTTTCCTCCTTTAGGATGCGTGTTCAGGAGAGTCCTAGGGATTGGGAATGGGCAAGAGTAATATCGTTGTTTCCGATAGCTTCAACAATATTTGTCTCGGAGGATGGTCAGGACGGGGACGTCACAATTGTGCGGCGATACAGTGTGTGGAAAAGCTTTTTGGTTTCCGCACATGAAGACGCTATCAGATTTGGAGTCAAAGTTTTCTTCTGGAACAGCCATGTTCTGTGCTGTGCATTCCCCTTTCGATGTCTTTTCTCTACGTGCTGGTGTTCATATGTGACTGTGTCTCTTTCTCAAAATGTTTACGTCTCTCACTCCCTTCCTCCCCTCCCCTTAATCCCTCCTCCCCCCCCCCTCTCTCTCTCCGTCCCCACTTTATGTCTGTGTGTCTGTGGGTCGGTCTGTATGTCTGCCTCATTCTCCGTGTCTGTTAGTCTGTCTCTCTTTCTATCTCTGTTTTTGTCACTGTCTGTCTGTCTGTCTCTGTCTGTCTGTCTGTCTGTCTGTCTCTCTCTCTCTATGTCTGTATCTGTTCCTGTCTCCCTATCTGTGCCTATATTTCAGTCTCTGACTCTCTGAGTCTCTTGTCTGCCGTCTGTCTGTCTGTCTTGTTCTCTATTATCACAGTTAATATTCAAATGACATCATTTTCATAATTGCTCATACTATTTCATATCAATTTAATTATTATCCCCATCATCATCACTATCAATATCTGTAATGTAATCATTGTTCTTATTGAAGAACAAACACGTTCAGTGTCAAGGACGTATTTAAAGCCTGGGCACTTGAGCTGATGAGGTTCTTTGTCATCTGTTCTCTAAACTGTACATGTATATTTTTCATCCACTCCACCCCCATCCCCCCCCCCCCCCCCCCCCCCCCCCCCCCCCCCCCCCCCCCCCCCCCCCCGGTTCTCCCTCTTCTGCCTCATTGAAAATTATACAATGCGAGACTAAATATATGCCTTTTATGTCTGCCATTTTTTGTGTCCTGTCAGCTTCTGCTTTCCCTTCAAATTACTTCGTCTCGCTGGACGCCCGTTCAGACACAAGTTAATACATCAAGTTGACACGCTGTCAGGCAAGCATATCTCCACATTCATTACATTTCGCCGTCTCCACCAGCGGCATCTCATGGAAGCAATGGGTGCCGCAGGAAAGGGAGATCAGCAGAAGAAATTACATCACACCAGCAACGCGCTCACGTGGAAATTTAGAGTGAGATCCGCTTCTGATAAATATCAATGAATCAAGACTGGAAGAGAGCCACTGCTCTCATGATTCACTCAAAAAAAAAAAAAAAAAAAAAAAAAAAAAAAAATCAAAGTAGACCTGCAAGAAGAATATCAAGGAGAGAGATATTCTGGTAGCGTATCACGCTTCAAGATTGTTTTTTTTTTTCACAAAATGGCACAGGAATGGTAAACGTTTATTTGTCATATTGTCAGTCAGGGGTGAAGGCTGGCTTGAGACTGATTGGCTGCTAGCAATGACACTGCAAAACACTTTAAAGCGCGTCACCACTGTCTATGCTGGCTGTTGCAGGGCTCCAGTGTCGCCTCACTGACGTCATTTCCCATGACAGCGAGGGTGGTATTGGCTTTAGCACTCCCGCACTTTTCTCTTTTCCTTATGGGCCTGGGTTTACAACATGTATATGTGGCCAATCTCTCCACTGCTGGTAGCTCTGACATCATGGAGGCTGGGAAATAAAAATCAGTCATGGGTGTAGGCCTGAGGTGGTGTCTATTGATTGGGGTTGAAAGGTTCAGAGAACTAAAGAGAAATGACCGAAAACTGTTCCACTTCCATATCCTTCAGCCTCACCTTGCTAACCTCACCACTATGTCTAATAAATACATATCTGGGTTGTGCATACACACACACACACACACACACACACACACACACACACACACACACACACTCACACACACACACACACACACACACACACACACACACACACACACACACACACGCACAGCATGCATCTATACTCACAGTCACGCACACACGCACTCTCTCTCTCTCTCTCTCTCTTTCTCTCTTCTCTCTGTCTCTGTCTGTCTGTCTGTCTCTCTGTCTCTCTCCTCTCTCTCTCTCTCTCTCCGTCCGTCAGTCTGTTTGTCTGTCTGTCGAACTTCCCTTGTCTGGCAGCCAGGAAGTCGAACTTTCTTCAGCTCCGGTCAAATTTTGTCGATTTTTTACAAACTTCCAAGTCGCCGGTTGAATGTCTACCACCGAGTGTGTAGAAAACATGCGGCACGCCACGCTGCGTGATATGATGCTATCATCTTTCAAAACTGAAGGTTGAGAAAATGAGACCGTGGTCATTCTTACGCTAAAAACAATGCCAATGCCCAACCATTCCCCTGCCATGAAAGCCCAAGCGCAAACTGCTCTGCCCAGGAGAAAATGTGCATCACAGATCAACAGGGACAGGAGAAGGGCCGAGGACCACAGGAATCAAAAGGCGAGTGAACGTGTTTTTACCCCGTCAAGTCTGTTCCTACCAACCCGACCCAGTTTGTTCTGCATTACCGGACAAGAGTGAAAACAAGAATGGAGTGTCCTGTGCAGACATCTGTCAGTTTTCTGACCACCCCCCTTGTCTGTACCTTTACCTACACCACGTGCACAGTCCGGCAATGGAACACTGCACATCGCCTTGGCACAGTGTGACATAGACAGTGAAATAGTAACTGTTCTCCCCAAATCAGAATTATCATATGACATTGGTGTCGACAAAAAGAGTGTTGTGAGGTTTTCTGAAGTAAGGTGTGAACACATTCCGTTGGTAACTACAACACACACTTCTACACAACATGGCGCTGACGCCTTCGTTGCAGAAGGAAATCTGGCATGACAGACCGTCCTTGTGCTGTTAATGAGTCACCCGTAGCCCATTCACACAATACCACAATAAGAGACACTGTGTCGTATTTAGAAGAAATGTCAAGGAAAATGGATGACCGCTTCGGTGCCTTGAAGGAAGAAGTGAAAGGCAGCGCAACATACAGCACAGGGGGTGAAAACGGAAAACGTGGCTCTCCACCATGACAGCTGACGCTCGCATCTGTTGATAAAAACTTTTAAAAAAAAAATTGTGATTGACTGTTATCTATGTTCGATGTTGTGAACTGAATTCTGTGCTTTTTCCGTGATCTGCACTCCTCATCAGGATGGACATTCTTGTAATGTTGTCAGTCATGTTTACCTCTGATTTTTGCACTGTCACCATCCCCTCCATCTCCCCTTGTGAATGGCTTTGTAAAGCTTACACGATAAATAAATCATTCATTCATCATTCATCATCATCATCTCCCTGTCTGTCTCTCCAGATACATATTAATCGATCTTCTCTCAGCCAAAATGACAAAGCTGAACAGTGTAGAATCCATGTGTATGACTTTCATAAGGTCTTTTGTGTCTGATGGCATGTTGTCTGTGTTCTTTTCCCTAATAGTTTATTGTACTGTACCCTTGTTTAAGCTACCGGTGTCTTTGTCAAACTGTTAGACTGTCAGAACCAAGGAGATTTGATAGGCTTGATCTAACCTTCTTGGTCAGAACACTATGTTGGCAAGTTCAATTTTCAGCTCTAGTTCTGACGACGTCATTGCTAGGCAGCAATCTGCGTCAGAAGAAACGGAGATCAGCAGCAAAATGACATCATCCAAGGAACGCTCTTCCGAAAAAAAAAATTCACAGTGAGAGCCACGCCTGAAGAAAACGAAGTATAGTGAGATCCAGACAGAAAGATGGCCCATCGTGTTCACACAACATTCAGACCAAATTGAAATAGTGACTCATCAGAGAATATCGAGAAATCGAGAAAGGAGATTTTTTTTTTTTTTTTTTTTTTTTTTTTTTCTGGTGGCGTATCTTGAGGGCGGATCTTCACATTACGGGCAATGGGACAGTGGTCGTTCATTCGTCACTTTGTCAATCAGGGACGAAGACTGGTTTACGGGTGGATTGTCTGCCAGATACGTGGCTGCGATCTGGATGGTCGTTGCAAGGCCCTAAAGTGCCAGCCCTCAGATTGGTTATTTCCCCACGGGGGAGAATGAATCGGTCTCACTGATCTGAGTTTTATTTTTCTTTTACATAGGATGCAGATGAGAGCAAAAGGGCTGTTTTTTCAAAAAACGTAAGCAATGTTGAGTTTGAATCTGGAAGCATTCTTATTACACTGGTAGGGAAGATGAAAACGGTGCAGACGAAGGTGGGGCTACTGTATGGTGTCTCCATTTGTGAGTGAAGGCAGCGTCAGATCAGGAATCAGATTTTTCATTCTGATTCTATGCTTTGCAATCCTATCATGCTTCTGACCCCTGCCTTTCCAATAAGTCCTTTCCATTCTGTCTGTCTGACTGTCTGTCTGCCTGTCTGTCTATCTGTCTGCCTGCCTGTCCTGCTGTCTGTCCTTACGTCTGTCTGTTTGTCTCCTCTCTCTCTGTGTCTTTGTCTCTGCATCTCCCCCCCCCCTCTCTCCTCTCTCTCCCTTTTCCCCCCTCTCTCTCTCTCTCTCTTTCTCTCTCTCTCTCTCCTCTCTCTCTCTCTCTCTCTCTCTCTACTTGCATAGTCCTTTCTTTCTTATGTATTTATTTGTCTATTCAATTTTCCGTCTCAACGCAAAAGCAAAATTTGCATTTGTCATGAAGAGACCCATTGTGTCTGATGGCGTGCTGCCTTCTCACTCCGTCCCTGCAACTGGCTGGAGCCCTGTTTTTACATACAAGACAATATGTCAAATTGAAGCACTATTAGCCTAACTGATCCCATGGGTCATTTGTCGTCTTCTTCCAACAACATAGTCTAATGGAATCAATCACCATAAGAGAAAAGGTCAATCGACAAGATTTCTGAAAAGTAACTTTATACAATGCTGAACAATTAACGTTATACAGATAGATCCAAGCCATATGATAGGACATCACTCTTGCATCATGTTTTAGACATGATTGATATGATAGCTCTGAAGAAATCAATAGATCTTGCTCACAAGTCATTCGGAACAAATCAAAATAGCAGCTCCACACTGAAGATCGAAGAGGTATGTGGTTTTTTCTGCTTGCTTGCGTACTTCGCGATATATCTTTCAATAAAGGACAGAGGGTGTTGAATGATTATCATACTGTCAGTCAGAATTAAAGACTGACTCAGGAACTGATTAGCTGCATGAGACGAGGTGCAGAGGTGTCACTGCATTAGGATGGATGGGACTGGGCCTTGGAGTGGTCTCAATGATATTCCGCTCCCGAGGAGGGAACAGTGAGCTGGTTCCACTGAACTGGTCTTTTATCTCATTTGAAATGGGGAGAGAGTTATGGATCAGGGGCTCAGAACTACAGAGGATATTTCTTCGCTTCGTCTGTAGAATACGTACTGTTAAAAAAAGAAAACAACCTACATCTCTGAGTCACAATGTGTTTGAAACAAGCGTTACCATGGAACTTCTTCTGTGAGTTAATCTGCATTTTGCCTTCACGTCTCTGTCGGAGCGTTTTCATTGTCGTTCTTATTCTTTTCGTTCGCCATCATACTCATAGTCCCAGTTCTGAAATGAACTGAGCTGTCCTTTGGACCTCCCGCACACACACCCCCCTCCCCTCCCCTCCCCTCCCCTCCCTGGACAGACTTGGTAGGGCTCATTCATGCTGACTCTGTGACTACGCAATTAATGTGGTCAGTAAGGCAGCTTAGTAGGTGGTGAATGTCAGATTAAAACAGGCAGTGTCTCCCTCTAGTGGGTTGCCTCAAAACAACTTGATATTTGACTGCTCCCTATGGACTGTTGACGCTGGGGCTGTGGTGGTACAAGGCAAGTTGAGGCTACAGATGGGAAGCTGGAGTGAGCAGTGTAGGTTATGCCGCTGATGTGTTGATGCTGGGGCTGTGGTGGCACAAGGCAAGTTGAGGCTACAGATGGGAAGCTGGAATGAACAGTGCAGGGTTATGCCGCTGATGTGTTGATGCTGGGGCTGTGGTGGTACAAGGCAAGTTGAGGCTACAGATGGGAAGCTGGAGTGAGCAGTGCCGGGTTATGCCGCTGATGTGTTGATGCTGGGGCTGTGGTGGTACAAGGCAAGTTGAGGCTACAGATGGGAAGCTGGAATGAACAGTGCAGGGTTATGTCGCTGAAGTGGCCTGAATGATGAGACGGGAAAAAAAGAGGAAGTCCCCACCTGACTAATGAAAAAATAAAGAAGAAATAGGGTGAGACTTACTTTGCGTCAGATGAGTTGCTTGTTTTCATCTGGTTCCGATATCTTTTAAGTCTATGACACAAAAGTTCATCTGGTTCCGATATCTTTTAAGTCTATGACACAAAAGAGACAACTGGATACCCCAAATATACATCTTTGGCAATATTTAAAGAATTGATATAAAACTGAAAAGTACGTGATGAGTGTTAATATACAGAAAACCGAATCCTTTGCCTCTGACCTGATTGCTTTCCTTCCCTTGGGAACGAGGTCACTGAGGCCATACTGAGACCCTGCAATGGCCAGCTCAGATTGATGACGTGCTCTGAGGAGTCCTCGCAGCCTGTTTCTAGCAGGCAGTCAGCTCCACAACTAGCCTCAGTCATGACTGACAACTTGATCAATGGAAACCCAGCATCATCAGTGTGCCTTTAAATGAAGACCGTCCAGCGTGATACACCACCAAAAACGCTGCATCCTGGATAGTTTTCTTGCTAGAGCTACTTCTGATCTTTTTTATGCCTGAGTGACTCATGATAGCAGTGGCTGTCTTCCTGTTTTCCTATTTTGACCTATCAGTTTACAGGAGAGAGAGAGAGAGAGAGAGAGAGAGAGAGAGGTGTTAAATGAAATGATTGATTGCAATAAGTAGCACAGCTTCCTATGCAGGATGACGCGAGGAACAATGACAGAACTAAACAATTAAACAATGCAGGCAGCGCGGTTAGTTTGACATGGAAACCACGGGGAACAATTTTGTACCCACTACGTCTCTGTCCCCTATGACTCCATCTGTGCGTGATCACGAACACAGGCTGTCATCCCAGGTAGAAATGGATTAGGCTGTGCATTGTCTCCATGGCCTGTGCTGCACGTGTGCTTGGATTTCCACCTGTTGTTCACTGTCAGCACGCTTCCTTCTGCGAAGACTGACCAGTTTTGCACGCTTTTCTGTTAGCGTGCATCCGTCCTCCTGCTTTGTATACAAGGACACACATTCGCTGTTACCTGCCATCATAAAATTGATTCACACATCGGTATTAGTACATCGATGGACTGTCACTCTTCTGAAAGATTTGTTTCCATCCTTGTCCTTCAATCGTCTTTGCACAGACGAGGGTACCATCATAGTTTCTTTTTTTTTTTTTAACTGCACCGGTGCTGAAATCACCAACAGAATTACCCATCATCGAATCAATGCCTGTGCCAGATTCTTGATGGGTAGAACTGTCACAGTCAGTGATGCCAGAGATTTCATTCATCTCGGGCACATGCAGCATTTCAACGGCGCTTCGTCCTCGTCTTTTCCTTATCATTCTGGTTTGGCAGTGTTGCCAAACATACTCCTGTGTTCTTGGCATTTCAGATCGTGTATTAGGTAAGAATGGTACATATATTGGGCGTACTACTTCAAAGCCACGGCCATACTTCTTACTTGTCTGTTCCTGGTGCTGCTGTCGGGCCCTCTCCTGGTCTTCTCAGGTCTGACTGGGTAGATTGCTTTTGTAACTGCATCTGTTCTTTTTTTTTTTTCTTTTTTTTTTTTTGCGATTCAGGATTTGACGGGATTCGACATGTTTGTTGATACTGGCAAGCTGGCTGGCTTGCAGCGTCAGGCGATCACCGTGCTGTCTCCTTCTTCTGCCACTGTCCCACTGGTCACCACATTATCCATCAGCAGCGGGGGCAGGGTCGGCTCCTAAGTCGCTTGAAGTCCAGCAACTGGCATGTTGCCGATGAAATCAGTAGATTCGCACGTGTTTATGTGTGTTTGCGTGCGTGCGTGCGTGTATGTGTGTGTGTGTGTGTGTGTGTGTGTGTGTGTGTGTGTGTGTGTGTGTGTGTGTGATGAGAGAGAGAGAGAGAGAGAGAGAGAGAGAGAGAGAGAGAAAGTGAGAGAGAGAGGAATAGAGATAGACGAAGAGAGAGAGAAAGACAGATAGACAGACAGAGAGACAGACAAACAGGCAGATAGATAGATAGACAGGCAGAAATGGAGACAGATGGACTTTGTTTTTAGTTAAAGAATTGTTTTTGTCACATTCGGCGTCTGTCGGCTCGACGATCGTCCCCCCTCTGCATCGAACTTACAATTTCTCTGGTTAGGCAATGATAATTCAATGAAAATGAAACTAAAGATTGTCTACGTGACAAAAAAAAAAAAAAAAAAAAAAAGCCCCCCCAACAAACATACAAGCAAAAACAAAAAACGAAAAAAAAACCAAAATCCAAAACAAAAACAAAAAACAAAAACAAAACCAAAAGCAAGATCGGTCTACTCTCCATACCTTGCAAAGGGAAACAATTCGGATGAACAGAGCTAGACTCACTTTCTTCTCCCTTACAAACACGGTCTTTGAAGCCACTTACAGGTCTGTCAGTGTTCACCTCAAAGCGGAGACATGCTTCCAGAAGCCTCTACCGCCCCTTCTTCCACGACCAGTCGGCTTCCTACCAGTCTTTGCCCTTGACTGACAATACGAGGAATGAACGTGCGTGCCCCCTGTGTGTGCAGCCAGTTATGAGGAAACAAAGACCTCACTCTCCTCAATATTCTCTTCTTCGTGGAGATGTTATTCCGATTTGATCCAGCTGTCTGCTGGAACTGATGGGTCATCTTTCTATCTGGATCCATCCATTTTTTTTCGGAAGAAGCCCACTGTAAATTTCCACATGAAAGCATTACTGGCATGATGTCATCTTGCTGCTGATCTCCCTTTCCTCTGATGCTGATGGCCTCTGAGAGATGGCGCTGTCAGAGTCGGGGACGGGAATTTGAATGTGGCGATGTCTTCGCCCAACAGCAAATCACATGACATAACTTGCAACTGAAACAAGGGTGAGAGAGAGAGAGAGAGAGAGAGAGAGAGAGAGGAGAGAGAGGAGAGAGAGAGAATATTGGTTATAGTCCAGCAGACGGCAAAGGGCCAAATCTGGGCTGTGAAGGCCTTCATGAGACAAGGGTCCAGTCAGATGTAGGAAGTCACATGGAAACAGACATGACAACTGGCGAAAAGAATGACAGGTATGGCGAAAATTTACGTTCGGTCTCTGTGCTGTATAACTTCTTCACTTTGAAGGAAAGATCATGACATAGATAGACAACAAGATAGAGCTAGCTAGCTAGCTAGCTAGCTAGAGAGAGAGAGAGA
>JADBJO010007180.1:50000-52500 GCA_016801955.1 Conus betulinus
TGTAGCTGAGGAGAAATAGGTGTTCAGATGGAGTCAAACGGTCATGTGGATGAAGTAACTACTTTAGTTAAAACACGCACACATATCAGTTAGAATGGCCCACTTCAAATCAGCTGATCAAGCAAAGGCATAAATGAATCATGCTATCAGATTTATCTAAACACTGGCACAAGTTATAATATATCACAAAAGGAATTATAACAAGGCATCGCAACAACAGTTAGAAACTAGATACCACATACTTTGCATCATGGTTGAACACATGAAAGTTAATTGCAGAATGTCCGAGATGCTAAGATAAACATTTACCAGACGAGAAAAAGCACTGCTTGTTTCACTGTTAAGTGACAGTCTTACGGTCTTTTGTGGAATGAGTTTGACATCCATTTATTCCAGTCTTTTATTAGAAGTGGCATCCCGGTCCTCAAGTGCGAGGGGGAGGGGGAGGGGGGCAGTTGGTTGTCAGGTGTCAACAGCACGGGACAATCCAATCATAGGATGAGAGACAAGTCCCCCAGTTTGCAATATTCAGGAGAGTGTCAACACATGCAGTGGCTACACGTGTTGTGGGTGAGATAACAGACAAACGGCGAGGCTACGTGCCTGAGGTGTTGAGAGACCCAGGCTAATGACACCTGTAGGCCGCTGAGTGCAGACGTGTAGGGTGGCAAGAGAAAGGACACAATGGACCAGATCACTATAATCACCAAACAAGCTGTGAGAAAGTGGCAACGTTCCCTTTCGAGGCGTGCCATGCCATTCCCCTGATCATGTAAGGTGTCACAAAAACATGCGCGCAACAGCGGTAAAACAAAAGTCCTCTCTGGCGCCGTTGTGTGCTGCATAATGTAAACTATTGTCAGACCAGAGAGAGAGAGAGAGAGAGAGAGAGAGAGAGAGAGAGAGAGAGGTAGTTGGATGACAGTGGTTTGCTATCTTATCCCAGAGACAGCCTTTGCAGGGAAGATCTTCATGTTTCTCCATTGCGTGCCAGAAGACATTGAGAATCCCCTGACTCTGTGGGAGAGCTGTTCAGCTGAATGTCTTTCCGCGGCAGTGCCCGGGAATGGGAAACTGTATCTACTGCTTGTTGGATTTCCTTGCTCGCTAAACGATTTGTAACTCTTATTCCTCCTCAACGTTGCGGTGTACCTGTCCCTGTGGACTGGGAATTAGGAAAGGGCAGGTGCGCTGTCATTGCCATACTGGGTTTTGTTGATGCCATAACATTAAAATAGTGATTGACAGTTGTCTTGGTGGTTGATTAAGGGAGGGACATGACTGAAAAATAGTGTCACAGCGTGTCTGGGAACTTCTGAATTTCTACGACTGAGACAAGCTCGGAATTTCGGGAGGGGAGGGGGGAGGGGTGGGGGGGGGGGGGGGGGGTGGGGGGGGGGAGGGATATATTTCAAACGGCTTTGTCATGTTATTCTTTTGTCAACCTCATTTCGTTTATCTTGCTGTCTCTCAGTCTCGATCTGTCTCTGTTTCTCTGTTTATGTCATTGTTTTCTGTCTCCCGTCTCTTTCTCTGACTGACTCTCTCTCTCTCTCTCTCTCTCTCTCTCTCTCTCTCTCTCCTCTCTCTCTCTCTCTCTCTCTCTCTCTCTCTGGTCAGCACAGTCATGTTCAGGATATGATCGTTTCCAATTATCATATTCCTCGTCATTCTTTTTTTTTTTTTTTCTCTCCCTTTCTGTTGACTCGGATCTTGTTTCCACCTCCTGTCTCCGTCTGTGTAATTCTGTCTGTCTGTCTGTCTGTGTCTCTTCTGTCTCTCTGTCTCGGTCTCCTTGTGGCTATGGGCAACATTACTTTACCTTCTGTCTGTCTCTTCTGTCTGTCTGTCTGTCTGTCTGTCTGTCTGTCTGTCTCTCTCTCTCTCTCTCTCTCTCTCTCTCTCTCTCTCTCTGCATTTTAATCTGCCCATGACCTGATTTCTTCTCCTTCTAAGAAGTGAAGCAGGGCAGAGGCCAAATGTACGGCTTTTACCAGGCCTGTCATTCTGTGGGATTGTTGTCAATGCTCCTTCCCTGTTAACTGGTCTGCCTGGCCCGCTGTGGGATATGAAGGTATGTCCAGTTGAGAGGCTGTCAGCCAAACACGTCTCCATATTCAATTTCCGTCTCTGCCCCTGACAGCGCCATCTCACGGAGGCGATCGACGGTAGAAGAATGGGGAGATCAGCACCAAGATCACATCTTACAAGCAATGCTTCCGTGTGGAAATTTACAGTGAACTCTGAGAGAGAGAGAGAGGAGAGAGAGAGAGAGAGAGAGAGAGAGAGGAGAGAGAGGAGAGAGAGAGAGAGAGAGATGAGAGAGAGAGAGAGAGAGGAGGGAACAGAGAGAGAGAGAGAGAGACGAGAGAGAAGAGAGAGAGAGAGAGAGAGAGAGAAGAAACAACATTGCTACATCTAGACTGAAAGATGACCCCCTCCCCCCCACTCTCTGAGGACAGCTGGATAAAATTTAAAAAGACCTCTGGAAAGAAGAATA
>JADBJO010007180.1:72500-80000 GCA_016801955.1 Conus betulinus
CACCACCAAGAAAGTGCAGGTGTTCATCAACAACTGCCTGCGCAAGATTCTCCGCATCCGCTGGCCAGACATCATCAACAACAACGAACTCTGGGAGAGAACAAACCAGCTGCCCGCAGAACAGAAAAATCAAGAAACGACGTTGTGGCTGGATTGGACATACCCTGCGGAAGCCTGCGGCAACGCCACCAGACAAGCCCTAACATGGAACCCCCGAGGAAAACGGAAAAGAGGTCGGCCAAGGAACACCTGGCGCAGAGACCTAGAAGCAGACATCAGGAACATGGGGATGGCTTGGAACCAGCTGGAGAAAAGAGCCCAGGACAGAGATGCCTGGAGGTCCTTGGTTGGCGGCCTGTACCGCAGGAGGGGTAATAGGCGATGATGATGATGTTTTCATGTTGTGAACCAAGGCCCTTAAGAAAAGGGCAAACACTGGGGTGCTCAAGACTGGACGCCGCACTTGTGCCTTCCAACAGCCAGCTCAGATAAGATGCAAAGCTTATGCAGCCTTATCTCTAGCAGCTAATCAGCTCACAAGCCAGTCTTCGCCCATGATTGACAGCTTGACGAACGAAAACCTGGCGTCCATGACACTGGTATTTGAAGATCGTTCAGCGCGATACGTCACTGGAAAATCATTGTCCTCAACATACATCTCACAAGAACTCCTCTTCTAACTATTCCCGAGTGTTGTCGCATGAGAGTGATGGGCATTCTTTCTAATTTGATCTGTCAGCTTTCTTCTTCTTCTTCTTTTTTTTTTTAAGAAGTGGACCCCATTGTAAAATTTCTACACGAGAGCGTTGCTGGTGTAATGTCATCTTTGCTGCTGATTTCCCTTTCCTGTAAGGTTGATTGTTACCAGGAAATGGCACTGTTGTGGATTGTTACCAGGAAATGGCACTGTTGTGGATTGTTACCAGGAAAAGGACACTGTTGTGGATTGTTACCAGGAAATGGCCCTGTTGTGGATTGTTACCAGGAAATGACACTGTCGGAATCATGGATTGGAATGTGTAGATGGTGGCCTGACAACGTCTCAGTTTGACACAGTAGGCTGTGTTTGAAAGGGGGAACAGAGAGATGCTACAGTAGAGGAGACAGCCGACAAGATAGAAACGGACAGGGTGAACATGGACTTGACAGATCTGGAAAACGCATTTTTAAAAAATTTTCAGAGAGAGAGTGAGAAAGAGAGACTGGGGAGAGCAAGAGCGAGCGAGCGAACGAGAGAGAAGGAGAGAGAGAGAGAGAGAGAGAGAGAGAGAGAGAGAGAGACAGACAGACAGACAGACAGACAGACAGACAGACAGACATAGACATATTTGAGCCACTCTTACAATGCCTAAAGATGATCATGATGCCGATAGAATCATCTGCTATTTTAACGCGATTCAACTGTCTGTTGTTGTTTTGTTGCTTTCGTGGGTTTTTTTTCGCATGCTCTTAAACTTTGTCTGGTAAATCTGACAAATATTTGGTATCGTTAGGATCAAGAACAGTTGTTTGGAAAATGAGAGGGCTACCCTTGCCTCGGCATTAGAATGAAAGGAAGTGGGAAGAGAAAGGAGAGGAGGTTCACCCTTGTTGGCATCACAATCCATCACCCCCGATAGGGGCGGTACTGCCTATGCAAATACGTACTCCGTACAGATGCTGACTACTTGGTGCTACTGAAATATTACCACAAGTCTTAAATGGTGCATCTCTTGCGCTTTTATTACAGGAAAATTGTTCTGTTATTTGAGTCCGAATTCGTAAAACAATGAGAGTTAGATTTAGAGTGATATTTGTGACGTTAGTCTGTAAAGGGTTAAAAATTGCTTGTGATGAAAGATCTTACAATAGAATAAGCTTAATAATACATTGCCTTTTGACTTCATTAAAACACTTATGATGGGTGTTTCTTTTTCTTCTTTGCCTTAACTAGGCTGACCCTGGAGAAAGGTCCAGTGACGGTGAGGAAAGACCCACTGACCACAGGGAAAGTCCTGTTGACAGTGGGAAAGACTACAACTTCGGATTCCCTCTTGAGGGCACATAAGACCGTATGGCGAAAGCTTGGCTGTGTCTGGAGTGGCACTGTCTTCATCTGTCCGTGGGCAGGAGTGGTTGGGTCTGTGGGGTGTGCCCGACAGCTGGAGGGTGGGTGTTTTTCGCTGATGGGCTCTCTGCAGTCATGAAATACGGGCTGGTACACCCATGGGGACGCTACTTTAAGGCTGTTATGAGTTGCATTCTGTAATCTGATTTACCTCTGTTCTTGCGCAGTTATGTCCCTTGATATCTTAATGGAGTGTCCTGCGCGTGCCTGTACCCATCGTCAACACAGCGCAGGCCTCCAAGGGTGGTACAGGACTGCTCTAAAGGCAGGTGAAGACAGTGTTTCTCTGGGTCCTCCCCAGCACCTTCGGGTGTTTTTTTCTTCTACAATAGAATATCTAAGCTTAATAATACATTGCCTTTTGACTTAATTAAAACACTTATGAAAATTTAGCTTTTCTTTTAATTTTTTCTTTTTTTTTTTTTTTTTTACATTGCAATATTTTATGTTTGTGTGAAGCAATAGATTGAAGTTTTCAATAACGCTGGTTTACGCCACACATATCAGCACACCATTTAAATCATATTCAGCTGTTTGTAGACGACTATTTTTTCCTCACATGTTTGCGTGGACTCCTTCATCTCCTTTACCCCACCTTTCATCTTTACAACCCGTCACGTTTATTATTTGAAAAGTTAAAGACGTGGCTGAAGATTAAGTCCTTCGCTGGAGTTTACACAGCCAACAATCCTCCCGACGACACACCCACTCTGAAGAGTATAAAATCTCCTCCCCCTCCCCTCCCTTCTCCCCTGTGTCTTGCAGGCCAGAACGGAACTGACATGTCTGCACGTACTTCATCATGGTCCCACAGTTTGTTCTTCCAAAGCAGGCAATATAAAAATCAGGCAGGGAAAGATAAATAGGACTGTCGATAAGCGTGGCGCACTTAAAGTTAGAATCCAGTCGGGCTGCTAGGAACAGCGACACTGAATTTGTCAGCTGCTGTAACGATTGTGATGCGGTGTGGTAGAGAGAGACGTAAACACACGAGTGAGGCGGTGATTTCAAGGAATCAGAACCAGTAGCAGGAGGCATCCTGTCCCTCTTGATAGTAATCGTAACAGCTGCGTGGAGATGTGCTTTATTTGTGTTCTGAAGGAGGTATCCAGTACAGAAGCTTTAAGACGTGGTTAAAGTCTGGGAGATAATAGATACGTCAGTGGATCTTAGATATAGTGGTGCTATGCTACACATAGATCATGGTGTTGGAAGGATGCTTTAAAATAACTGTTGGATAAGTGAAACGGTGTATACAACAAAATTACTTCGCTTGTTTGGCTGAAACTGTACATTATTATATTTCCTTAAAAAAAAAAAAAAGAAAATGAGAATGTAAAAAAAGCAAAACATTCAAAATCACGGGACAGCATTTGTTTTTTGTCACGAAAAAAAAAAAGTCATTCGAAACAATAGAGCGACATTCAACTGATTTTCTTCTTCATGCTCACTGTTGTGTGGGAGATAAAAAAAAAAAAAAAAGACTTTTACTTCACTCCTTGAAAATGTAACTTGCAACAACATTGTAATGCAACAGGGCAGTCTGATCACTTGAAGGGACAAAACTAAGAAGATAATAATCTTCTGTGTTAATTGATATGGATTGGACGCACAAGACAGTCACAAAAATTATTGTAACCTGGTTGGCGATGTTTGTAGCCATGATGAAACATGAACAATCTCAGTCACGTATTTGCTAGTCCTAAGACTTGATCGATCTCATAGGACGTTTTTTTTTCTCCTTTTGAATAGGAATCAGGTTTGTAGAACTAAGAATTTCCAAATGTTAAATAAATCACCAAATGCCCAAATAGTTCCGTTGTTTAAAATACATACTTGATATTGACAACATAAAAAACCTCAAAGGTTTAATGTCGACCAGTGACCCACAACATGAGAAATATGATTCAATATTGTATGCACAGTCACTAAACACGGACACACAAACAGACAGACATACATACAGACAGACAGACAGACAGACAGACACACACACACACACACACACACACACACACACACACACACACACACACCACACACACACACACACACATGTGGGCATATGTGCGCGCGCACACACACACACACACACACACATTCCACACCATACCACACCACAGAGAGAGAGAGAGAGAGAGAGAGAGAGAGGGGGGGGGGGGGGGGGGGGGGGGGGACTGGATGGAAAATCTTAGCACAGGCGAAAGAAAATCTTCCTAGATTCAGGAGAGCCCTTAGCACATAGTGACAAACCGTTTCCCTAAATCCCCCACCCCCATCCTATTCACTCCCCTCCCTACATCTCCTCCCTCCCCCTCCAGCCACCCTCCAATACATCTTCACCAAGATCCCATTTTTCAACTTCACAGCCAGTATAATGAAAGGGATCCCTGTAGTGCGAAGAGATTTACCCCCCAGCTGTGCTCGTTGTAAACACAGGCCCTTAAGAACCGCCAGAGACTGCTGAGGACTGACGTCAGGACCACTTTCTGTGCGATGGGAGTGACGTCACCAAGGCGCCAGCTGCTTCCCGCAACGGCCAGCTCAGTTGTGGTGACGGGTTCCCGAGAGTCCTTGCAGCTCATCTCTAGCATCTGTCAGTCAGTTCACAAGCTTGTCCTCACAACTGATTGACAACTTGACGATCTCTCCCCCCCCCCCCCCCCCCCCCCCCCCCCCCCCCCCCCCCCCCCCCCCCCTCAATGAAAAACAGGGGCGTCCCTGCACGCTTTATTTGAAGATCGTTCAGCGAGATACACCAACAGAAAATCCATTCCCCGATATTTTTTTTTTTCTCGCAAGAGGTCCTGTTTCAGTTATCCCCGAATGTCCAGTGTGAATAATGTGTCTTCTTTCTATCTAGCTCGGTCAATGTTGTTTTTTTCAGAAGTGGACTCCCATTGTAAATTTTTCACACGGCAGTGTTACTGGTGCGATGTAATCTTGCTGCTGATCTCCCTTTTCTTGTAACGTCGATTGCTTGCAGGAAATAGCAATGTCGGTGTCAGGAAATTGAATGTGGAGACGTGTTTGCATGACAAATGTCTCAGTGTGACATAGTAGGTTGTTCCTGTAATGGAGGCCCAGTCAGATAAGGGATGATGGAGAAAGGGAGGGAACTAACACGATTGCAACAGACATGGCACGCACGGGTTGACACATTTGGAAAAGGCATTGTTTGATTTGCAATATGTGTGTGTGTGTGTGTGTGTGTGTGTGTGTGTGTGTGAGAGAGAGAGAGAGAGAGAGAGAGAGAGAGAGAGAGAGAGAGAGAGAGAAGAGAGAGAGAGAGAGAGAGAGAGAGAGATTCAGTCATCTCTCATGACGCTGTCAGTTCCTTTTGCTTTTTGTTCGTATATCAAATTGTGTGGTCTATTGTTTGAATGATAACTCGTCAGCCAAGCTCTTGTATTTAGCATAAAAGAGAAAGGGAAGATGGTCAGGCCTCAACAGATGTAAATTCCTACAGGCTGGCTTGACATATCAGCACTGTCTGTCCTCTGCACGGGGTAAAGCCAACTTCTTCATTCCACAGAGGTGTCACTGCAGCCTTCTTGAGAAAAGCGCTTCATGGGATCCTTTCACTATAGACTCGTTAGTTTCAATGGCTGTGAACCAGTAAGAGAGAACGGACATAACTTGGACTGAAAGGGTTAAAAGGTGAAACCAAGCTTGCTGGGACAGGAAATGTGAATTGAAATAAAAACGTATTTTAATTTGTATTTCAGTATATTAGTAAAGCGAAATGAAACTATCAAGGGTTGTGATGAGTTTTGGCTGAAAGGTATTTCCAATCTGATCTGTCGTGACACAACGTGTTCAGATTGATTGTCTCGATTTTGTAATCAATCACCCTTTTTTGTCGTAAAACCTTTCCAGGGTGTATTCACATTCTGCGTGAGAGAGAGAGAGATGGAGAGAGAGAACGCAGTAATTGAGAGAGAGAGGAGGACAGATTGTCACTGCAGCTTTCTTGAGAGGAGGGTCCTTTGAGAGAAGGAGAGAGAGAGAGGAGAGGAGAGAGAGAAAGGAGAGAGAGAGAGAGAGAGAGAGGAGAGAGGATGAGAGATGAAAAACGGAGGAGGAGGAGAGAGAGGAGAGGCGAGAGGGATAGAGAGGTGGAGGGATGAGTTTTGGAGAGAGAGGAGAAGGTAATTTGCCAATCTGATCTGAGCGAGAGAGAGGAGAGTTCAGCAGAGGAGATAGAGAGAGAGGAGGGAGAGAGAGAATTGAGTAGGGCGTTCCAGGGGGTACGGAGCAGAGGAGTAGGTGAGAGGAAGGAGAGAGGAGATGAGAAGGGAGGAGAAGAGGCCATGAATAATGGCAAACTGTAAAACTTGAGTACTGTCAACTTTGTATCAGGACCAAAGAGAGAGAGAGAGAGAGAGAGAGAGAGAGAGAGAGAGAGAGAGAGAGAGAGAAGAGAGAGAGAGAGAGAGACAGATAGACAGACAGACAGACAGACAGACAGACAAGGCAGACAGACACATCAACCATACAGTCAGATTAACAGAAACAGAAATAGAGATTAACCACTCTTACAATATCCAGTAAACTGTCAAGGCACCAACAGAATCATCTGTTCTTCTAAGGCGATTCTACTGTGTGTTGTACCATTCTTTTGCCTTTCTTGAACGCTCTTTGTTAGTAAATCAGACAGGTGTTTGTTATTGTTTGGATCGAGGGCAGTGTTTTGGAAGATGAGAGGACAACCCTTGCCTTGGAATCACAATGACAGGAGGTGGGAGGAGGAAGGAAGAGAGTTTACCAGAAAGATGAGGTTCACCCATGTTGGCATTACAATCTATCACTTCTGTTATGGCAGCATGTGGTGTAGCAGTTACATTTTCCCTACAGATACTGAATACTTAGTATCACTGAAGTGTCACTTGTGGACTGAATTGGTGCTTTTCTTGTGGTTTTATCTTAACAAACCTGTCATGTTAGTGAGGTCTGGGTTCGTAAAACAATGACTTCAGATTTAGAGTGGTAGGTGTGGTTTTGATCTGTAAAGGGCTGACAAGAAAACTAGATGGTTTGTGATGAAAGATCTCACAATAAAACACTCAAAGTTAATCGACCACTACTTTGTCGCTTCATCAAAGTACAAATGAAAAAAGCCTTTTCAACGTTTGAGATGTTTCTGATCAGAGATCTGAGGAATAGAGAGACTGAAGTTTTCACTAACGTTGGTGTACACCGCAAAGATTAGTACACTATTTGAGCAACATTTTCCTGTGTTTGTAGACAACTCTTTCCCACATGTTTGCGTGGACCCTTTCATCTCCTCACCCCATCTCTCGTCTTCATAACCCTTCACATTTAGTGTTTGAGAAGTTGATGAAGTGGCTGAAGATGAAGTCCTCCGCTGGAGGTTACACAGCCAACATTCC
>JADBJO010007180.1:90000-92500 GCA_016801955.1 Conus betulinus
AAATTTCAGATACTGTAATGAGCAAATGGACTGATCTGTAAACTTACAATAAAGTCTTAAGTGAAAGCTGGTGTACTGAATATAATGCGTGAGCTATTTTGCAACTAAACTGGAATAAATATTTTCAAGTTCTGCGTGACCCTGTCTTTTATTTGATAGCCTATATCTACTGCACTGTGTACCGTACACTTTCTCCACACACTGCACAAGAAACAACGACCTCTTTCAGCAGTTATCATGGTTGACAGGAGAGAGACAGCGATGTTCATTGAAGGCTGAAGTTTCAACCATAATCATTCCCATCGAGTTGGGGGCTGAAATAGCTCAGTTGGTAGAGCGCCGGACTCGTGATCCTGGGGTTGTGGGTTCGAATTTCGGTACAGGGTTTTTTTTTTTCCTTCGGAGTTAATATTGGTTCTGACTCCATTTCCGATACAGTCTTTCGAATGAGACTATAAACCAAAATTCTGTGTGTGAACGCACGCACAACATTTTGCACACACGTCAAATCCCATCACCAACTTTCGGAAGAGAAGGGCAGTTTGGCCGTTGGCATGGATGACACGTTACGCATAGATGGAGTATGGCTGCCTTAATGGATAATGGATAACAAAACGGTCATACACACAAAACTCCACTGCCTGTCTATACAGGCAGTGGCCGCAGGAGTATCGGCCTGCGTACGCAGAAAGAAAGATTTCCTATCGAGCTTGTTGCAACAACCAGTAGAGCCCTCCCCTTCCCCCTCATGCCTCCCACCTCCGTCACTCCCGCCATTTCCAAAACACTCCAACAGACCTCTAGTGTTATGATCGCCTCGTTTGTCGTTCACCCAAGCCCTTGTGAAAAGGCATGTTAAGTTCTCGCTGATTTTTGTAGTGCGTGCCTGGGGAATAACAGGTCACGTTACCATTATGTATGTGCGCAGATGCGTGTAACATCCCTGAAAGAACTGCATTTCACGTTTTCAAATGGTGAAGAAGGGTGTTTAGAATCTGCCTCCATGGTTTGGAATAAACAGATATGTCTGGAAGTCTGTTATTCAGGTAGGTTATAACAGAAGGCACCCTGTTGTGGCAACACCAGGGAAAGAACATTTGAAAGCGTTGGGAAGGAATGGAGAGATTGAAATATCCATGCTTGCATACAAGAAAGAGTTGACTATGAATGTGAACCCATCACTATGATTAACAGCTTTGCTGATGTAATAAGCAGCTTAACCCAAACTTTGGTATGCACGGCACTATACATTGCTTTACATGCACAAAACTAACAGGAATTCATGCCAAAAGGGGGAATATTTCATACTTTTACCAAATTACATAGTACCTTCAGTACATGCTTAAATGTTCACTATAGTTCATTTGACCATGTTTCGTTCGGTTTTGACTGAACAATCTTTAATCTCAATTTAAATTCAGTCTTACATATGCGCCAAGTAATATACTGAAACACTGACAACGAGATTTTGAAAAGCAACCCACGAAAGAAAGTCGTTTGTGACACTCCTGTGGTGTTACGCGCGCGCGCGCACGCACGCACGCGCACGCACGCACACACACACACACACACACACACACACACACACACACACACACACACGCACCCCCCCCCCCCCCCACACACACACACACATTTATATGCACATCCCCAATGTGGCCTCTGTGGTCAGCTGGGTTATAAGCAACAGTATCACAGTATAACATGCTGACACAAAGAATCAAGTGCGTTGCTGGATTTGAAAGAAGTTCCTTTGTATTTGGAATTCTGAGTTTTTCATTTGCCTGTCTGTCTGTCTGTCTGTCTCTCTGTCTCTCACTCTGTCTGTCTCTGTCTGTCTGTCCGTCTGTCTGTCTGTCTGTCTCTCTCTCTCTCTGGAATTCTGAGTTTTTAATTTGCCTGTCTGTCTGTCTGTCTGTCTGTCTGTCTGTCTCTCTCTGTCTCTCACTCTGTCTGTCTGTCTCTGTCTCTGTCTCTGTCTCTCTCTCTCTCTGCCTCTGTACCCTACAATGTAAAAATAAAATGTACGGTTTTGCGCCCTAGGCCTGCGATATGCGGTGGTGTGTTGTTAGCTCTCTCCTTCGCTGTCATTTCCTTCATCTGACTGGACCCCTGTTTCAGACACTAGCTGATATGTCAGGCTGAGATGCTGTCAGGTAAACACATCGCCACGCTTTGCTCCCGTCTCCGCCTCCAACAGCGCCATCTCCTGGAAGCAATCGGCATCAGAGAAAAGGGAGATGAACAGGAAGATTATATCAAACCATCAACAATTTTGCGTGTAAAAAATTACCTTGAGTTCCGCTTCTGAAGAAAAAAAATCGAATAATTCAGTTAGAGAGATGGCCCATAGCGCTTGCATGACATACGAATCAAAGTGAAGCAGGTGATTCGCTGAGAGGAATATTGAACAGACTGTTTTCTTTTCTTTTCCTTTCTTCTCCAGTTAATGTTTTCTGAGGGTTCAAATACAGGGTGCTTGGGCGACGGACGTTCGTTC
>JADBJO010007180.1:100000-117970 GCA_016801955.1 Conus betulinus
ACACTTACACACAAACGCACAGAAATATGTGCAAAGAGAGTGAGAGAGAAGAGAGAGAGAGAGAGTCACACACACACACACACACACACACACACACACACACACACACACACACATACAGAGGAGACAGACAGATGTTATGATTTTAAGGCAGAGACCTCCCAGGTCTGGAGGTGTGTTGTCTTCTCTCCCCCTCCCTATAACGTGCTTCATCTGACTGGACCCAGACTTCAGATGCAAGTTAATATGTCAAGCTGCCATGCTGATTAATTTTTCTCCCCGCCTCTGACGGCGCCATCTTACGGAAGCTTTCGGTGTCAGAGGAAAGGGAGATCAGCAGCAAGATTACATCACACCACCAATGCTTTCGTGTGTAACATTTACACTTGGCTCCTCTTGGAAAAAAAGAAATCAATAGGTCAAGATAGAAAGATGGCCCATGGATTTCACTCGACATTCACGCCGAATTGAAAAAGTAGGCTCGATGAGAAGAACGTCGAGGAGACAGCTTTTTTAGTGCATCATCTCGCTGAAGTATCTTCCAACAGAGGGCGTAGGGACACAGGATGTTCATTCGTCAAGTTGTCACTAAGGGGTGAAGACTGGCTCAGGGCCTGATTGGTAGCTTCTGAAGCTTTTAGGAGCATATCTAGACATCGTTGACTGGCTATTTTCTTTTTCTCTTTTTTTTTTTTTGCAGGGTCGCCAGAATGTCCTCAGTGGCGTCATTCCCTTTTCAAGGGACAACAGACCATTCCCATGTCTTTTCCCTTACGTGGCGTGGAGAGAGGAGACATGTGCCCATCGTTTCAAAGACGGGTTCGGGTTTGAATGTCATCTCCTGTTGACAGCCTTTTCTGAATGTGATAGTTGGGAAGGTGGACACAAGACGCGAGTGAGGCCTCATAATCATGTAGACTGTGGGGTTGACAAGTTCCCTGGACATGAAGAGAAATGACAGAGAGCTGTTTCTCTTGTGTTTTTTTTGTTAAATTGCACAGCCCATGCCTATCTTTGTTTACGACTGATGAGCTCATCCGCGTGTCCGCCAGACACACACCCACTCACAGAAGTTTAAATACATTTGTGTACACACTCACTGACACACAGACACACAGACACAGACATACACAGACACACACAGACAGACAGACACACACACAGATAGACAGACAGACAGACACACACACAGACACACACGCACACACACGTATATATATATATCCTGAGGAGAGCCAGTGCTCGAAACACACCTGTCGATTTTAAAACTTCCTTTTACCATCCTATTTTTAACGAATATATATATATATATATATATATATATATATATATATATATATATATATATATAGAGAGAGAGAGAGAGAGAGAGAGAGAGAGAGATAATATATATGACACACCTGTCTACGTAGACATCAAAAGTAACCATCCACCCTCCATTCTAAAAACCATACCTAATGGTATAAACAAAAGACTGTCTAAACTGTCATGCAATGAGAAAGCATTTAACAGTGCAGCAGCCGAATACCAAGAGGCGCTAAAAAAGTAACTACAACTACAAACTACAGTATAACCCAGATAACAACATGAACAGCAATAAGAAAAACAGGAAAGAAAGATTATATGGTATAACCCTCCATATGATGGAAGAACAAAAACTAACGTAGGAAAAGAATTCTTCAGAATCCTTACAACATCATTCCCAAAAGGACATTTACTATCTAAAATATTCAATAAAAAACACCATCAAGCTATCGTACTCGTGTATGCCCAATCTTAAAAATATAATTGATTCTTCCAATAAAACCAAAAGCAATACAACCAAAGAGGGTGACGAAAGGACATCTTGTAATTGCACAAAAAAGACCAGTGCCCTCTGAATAACAAATGTCTCTACAATAATATTGTGTACCAAGCTACAGTAACAACAGACAGTGATAAAGGAACATACATAGGGATCACGGCTAACCGTTTTAAAACCAGATATGCAAACCACAAACAGTCCTTCAAACATGAAAAATATAAAAAACCAAACAGAATTAAGCAAATATATTTGGAAGCTTAAAGATAAGAAAATAGATTACAACATATCATGGAAAATTATAAAAAGAGCAACACCATACAACAACATTTCTAAAAAATGCAATTTATGTACTACAGAAAAGTGGCTGATATATCCATGTAAACCCCATCTAGCATCCCTGAACTCTAAAGTACAAATGATAAACAATTGCAGGCATAAATGGAAATCCTTGTCAATGCACCATCCCTTGGCACGTCCCCCCTGAACGCGCCCCAAAAAGATAAAACTACAGGCCACGTGCCACACGTACAGTGCTAACACGCCCACACACCATACTATATAACACCGGGTGGCGCCCACCCTGAGGAGAGCACTTGGCTTGAAACAAATTTGTAGGTTTTAATTCTTCATTTTAAACCCTATTTTCCGCCGCAGCCCCGGCACCGGCAATCCACAGGGAGCAGTCAATGTCAAGTCGTCAAGAGGCAACCCACCGGAGGAGACACTGCACTGCTGCCGAGTCACTTCAGTGGTGTTCAGTGGCGCCTGTTCTGATCTAACATACGCAGGACACCACCTACTAGCCCCCTACTGACGACAATAATTGCTTAGTCGCGGAGCCGGCGTGAGTGAGCTCTCCCCCCCGGAGGGCGCCACCACGTCCGTCCAACGACAGCCCCCATGGACTCGCCGATACCGGTGACCCCGACGGAACCAAACCAAGGCCACAGACGTGGGAGAAGACATCGAAACTGAGGTCACCATGAGAGAAGGGCATGAAGGGCCACAGAATTTGAGACTTTTTTTTTTTATGCTGATCGATGAGAATGAGGATGATTATGATGATGCTACGGATTTCCATTTCGGTCTGAGACTACATGACAGGGCTGTACTCTACGCTTCCTCTCATAATATATCCCGGCGTCAACCAGGCCCGAGAGACACAGACACCTGCAGTGTTGGTCAGGAAATTTGAGCAGCACTCTCAGAAACGCATCCATTAAGTGGATGAAACTCGACTGTGTGGTCCCAGTCTTCCCAACTGAGTCCGCAGCAAACTCAACTCTGGGTAGGAGCCGGTCGGGGCAGAAAAACCCACATGACTTCTGATGGGATTCGAACCCACGACCTCGTAAGATCATTATTTGCGGGCACATGTTTATAATTATGTTTGCTGCATTCATCATAGTCACTGATACATGAATGGGATTTAACGTCCTCGAGTCACTTCGATACTGGTATTGCTTGTAAAACATACATGATCTCTTGTATATCCTTAAGCCACTTCAATACTGGTATTGCTTGTAAAACATAATACTGGTATTGCTTGTAAAACATACATGATCTCTTGTATATCCTCAAGTCACTTCAATACTGGTATTGCTTGTAAAACATACATGATCTCTTATACATCTCGGATGAATAGCAGCACGTTGCAGACGTGTTTTGTTGTGCCACCAAAACATAATTTCAGCGATCTGTTCAAGAATATATCTGCGGAAATCCTCTTTTATTGATGCTTCGGAACACAACATGTTAAAATTGTTTTGTCCAGGAAGAGCATACTGAAATGATTTATATCCAGGAACAGAGCTTGATAAAATGGTTGATGTCCAGGAACAGAGCGGCTTGCTAAAATGGGTGACGTCGAAGAACAGAGCTTGCTAAAATGATTTATGTCCAGGATCAGAGCTTGCTAAAATGGTTTATGTCCAGGAACAGAGCTTGCTAAAATGGTTGATGTCCAGGATCAGAGCTTCCTAAAATGGTTGATGTCTAGGAGCAGAGCTTGCTAAAATGGTTTATGTCCAGGAACAGAGCTTGCTAAAATGGTTTATGTCCAGGAACAGAGCTTGCTAAAATTGTTGATGTGCAGGAACAGAGCTTGCTAAAATGGTTGATGTCCAGGAACACAGCTTGCTAAAATGGTTGATGTCCAAGAGCTGAGCTTGCTAAAAAGGGTGATGTCCAAGAACAGAGCTTGCTAAAATGGTTTATGTCCAGGAACAGAGCTTGCTAAAATGGTTTATGTCCAGGAACAGAGCTTGCTGAAATGGTTGATGTCCAGGATCAGAGCTTGCTAAAATGGTTGATGTCCAGGAACAGAGCTTGCTAAAATGGTTTATGTCCAGGAACAGACTTGCTAAAATGGTTGATGTCCAGGATTAGAGCTTGCTAAAATGGTTGATGTCAAAGAACAGAGTATGCTGGAATGGTTGATGTGAAGGAACAAAGTGTGCTGAAATAGTTGACACAGCGCTCATCTTCAGTGCTGTGGACTGAGCACCTACAACAGAACACCACAACTACAACTCATCCCCGATCAGCTCGTACAACGGACTACGGGGAAGACTGTTGCTCATCACACGCTCCAATCCACTCGACATGTCGGCCATAGTCCTGTATCTCCCGTTAAGGGCTTGTTGCAACACCCGACAAGTACAACCTCCCTGATACACCCTGACAGGCTTTTAAACACTTTGTATGCCCCAGTTATCGACAAGGACGTGTACTTTTCACCGCCTGATTTGTGCATTGCGTGCCTGGGAATATCGCGCGACACACCAATGATGAAAGATGTGCCAAGATACGAGTTCCAGATGGACTGGAAAAACGAAACTGGAGTTCTCTTTTTTGCTTTCTAGAACGGAGGATTGTTCGGAAGGTTGTGAGATGGGTAAAACCAATCGAGGGATTAATCTCCAGCTAATTCATCAGCTGTTACTTAGAATACAGCATTTGAAAACTGAAGATGAGTTGAAAAAAAAAACACAAAACGCATGTGCACTTGTGGAATGTTTACAATTACAAATGAGATGTAATCTCTCTTAAAAGGGATCATGTACTGTCATTACATGCCATTTCAAAACAGCCCTGATGGAGGCTGTATAACATGCACACACACACACACACACACACACACACACACACACACACACACACACACACACACACACACACACTGCATGTATATACATGAATCTGCGTGTGTGTGTGTGTGTGTGTGTGTGTGTGTGTGTGTGTGTGTGTGTGTGTGTGTGTGTGTGTGCATAAATATCTGTCCACCTATCTGTATATATCTATTTATCTATCTATCTGTATCTATATCTACATCTGCATCTATCTATCTGTCTATCTATCCATCTACATAAAAACGCACACACACACACACACACACACACACACACACACACACACACACACACTCACAGAGACACGGACACAAATATGGGCAGAGAGAGAGAGAGAGAGAGAGAGAGAGAGAGAGAGAGAGAGAGAGAGAGAGAGAGAGAGAGAGAGATTTAATGTAGAAGCCTGCCAAATCTGATAGTGTGTCGTCATCTCTCCCCTTCCTCCTGATCTACTTCATCTGACCGGACCCCTGTTTCAGATACAAGTTAATATGTCAAGCTGCGACAGTTACAGCCACACACATCTCCACATTTAATTTCCGCCACTGCCTCCGACAGCGCCATCTCTCGGAAGCAATCGGCGTCAGAGGAAAGGGAGATCAGCTGAAAGATAACATCACACCAGCGATGCTTTCGCGTGGAAAATTTACTCTTGGCACCTCGTGGTTGAAAATATTGATAAGTCAAGATAGAGAGATGGCACAGGAATCCATTTCTACCGCATAAAAATGGACAGTTCCCGAAGAAGAATAAGAACATTAAGGGACAGGTTTTTTGGTGAGCTCATCTCGTGAACGATCTTCAAATAAAAGGCGTAGAGACACGGAGTTTTCGTTCGTCAAGTTGTCAGTCAGGGGTGAAGACTGTCTCCGTGGCTGATTGGTAACTGGATATGAGGGTTCAAGGGCTTTCTGGAACATGTCTGGACGTTCTGGGCTGACTGTTGTAGGGATACCTCTGTGGCCTCAAATGATTTTTTTCCTCCATAGAAGAACAACAGACCTGGTTCCACTATTTCCCAGGTCTTTCGCCTTAAATGGTTTGTTGGAGGCGGGGGGGGGGGGGGGGGGGGGGGAGGGAGTGGAAGGGGGAGGGGGAGTTATGGACCCATCCTTTTCAAAGGTGTCGAAGCCTTGGGTTTTTGAATTCGTTTTTCCTGCTGTGACCATTTTCAGAACGATCGTTAGGATTACGAAGTAAGGTACGAGTGAAGACCGGATATTGTGGATATTCTGGAATCTACAGGTTTTTAGAGACCTGGAGACGAATGTTAGAAAGCTGTCCAACTTGTAGTTCTGTCAGTATTTCAATTTTTCACACACACACACACACACACACACACACACACACACACACACACACACACACGCGCGCGCGCGCGCGCGCGCGCACGCACACACACACGCACACACTCTCTCTTTCACGCTGTCTCGCACACACACACACACACACACACACACACACACACACACACACACACACACACACACAAACATGCACACGCAAAGATTCTCACACACACACACACACACACACACACACACACACACACACACACACACACACACACACATACGCACACGCACACGCGCGCGCGCTTATTCACACACATATCAATTCATCAATCACAATCGTTGAATCAATCAATCAATAAATAAATCTATCTATCTATCTCTCTGGTCTCTATATCCCTTTATCTATCTGTGTGCATATTGAGAGAGAGAGAGAGAGAGAGAGAGAGAGAGAGAGAGAGAGAGAGAGAGAGAGAGAGAGAGAGAGATAGATAAATAGATGGATAGATAGATAGATAGAGAGAGAGAGAGAGAGAGAGAGAGAGAGAGAGAGAGAGAGAGAGAGAGAGAGAGAGCAATGAAAAAACAACTTTGTAACATTCGAATAACAATGTTATTATACCGGTTTTCAAAACTTCATTTGTATTTGGCTAATTTCAGTAGATTATTTTTGCTGGCATTAAATTCAGATACAAAATGTAATGGAAAAATACTTGAGAAGGAGATATCATTAACAACTATCGTTTCAAAATCCAAATATGAAATCACAACGGACTAGTAACATCCTATAAATTGAGATGAAAAAGGATTTCATTCAAGTTGGGAATTGCAAATACTTTTTTTTTTTTTTTTTTTTTTTTTTCAGAACCAATTACATATAATTATTAGACATTTAGTAGGTGATGGACAATTGAGGATACATCTCTGTTATGAAACAGAGGTAATAATAGAAACTATTACCAAATGGCATAATAATAACATTTTTTTATGATGGGCTTATAGATGGACACATTTCATTTCACAATGGAGAGATTATCCCCCACACCGTCCGTTCTGGCAACATGATGTCTACATACATAAGGCTTAAATTATATAAATAAGGGCATATATTTTTTCCATATTAGCTCGAATTCATGGGTTTTTCCCTACAGTTGCTGATAATATTTTTCTGTTCTTACCCTTATATTTAAACTATTGATGAAACTGGGCATTGTAGGGTTCAAATTGTGTAACTTGCTTTTGTAGATGAAAAATTTGAAAAAATAGTAGTATGAAATCTAAAGGCTTGTTTGTTATTACATTTTCTGCACAACCAAACACAGATTAGTTGCTCGTTTAATAATAGTAGTCTTAGAGAATGGGGACATTTATTCCATAAAACAGATTCTAAGTCATTCCAGAAATTTTGAATTACAATGCAATTCCAAAACAAGTGCTGAATTGTCTGCGTTTCTGAGTTACAGAAATTACATTGTGGGGAGTCTGTGAGTTTACACATGTGAAGAAACTTTTGTGTGGGGAGAATACGGTGTACAAGTCTGAACTGGAACCATCTCAGTTTAGTATCTGTAGTAGTTTTAAGAGGTTTTAAAAAGATATCTTTCCACTTGAGTCCAGTATACAGACGTTCCCACTTAATCACTGCTGCCGGTGTGATTTTAGAACCAATTAGATCGATTTAACTACTTTGTTGTCTTTCTGGATCAAGGTCCATGTTTTATTTTTCCTCATCAATAACATGTGCTATGTCTTCTCTGTAATTGAGAATTTCTTGATATTTTCTAATAGCTCTGATGATTCCCTCATATGCTAAAAAATTAGTTTTTGTAACGTTTGAGTATTTTACCTTAAAATCATTAAAGGACAGAAAATTTCCATTTACATCCATTACATGGTTAACTTTTGTTACACCTGCTTCTATCCATTCTTTCATGTAGATCACCTTATTGTCCCTTGTTATGTTTACATTATAATGAATATATTCTGACAGGAATTCTTTCATATTTAAAGGTTTACACTTTGAGCAGAACTTTTTATAGTGTCTAACAACATCAAGCCAGAATGGATTATCGAGTCGTTGGAGTAACACGTTAGCGTACTCGCCTCCGAGCGTTTTCATTTGTTTCATGCTGGATACAAGGTATATATGAAACTACTAAATTCTGGTTCTGGAATATTTAACCGTCTTAACCAGCTAATCTTCAGAGTCTCAAGTAGTATAAATATGTTACTCACTTTTAGTCCTCCATTTTCATATTCTTGATAAAATTACTGATTTCTTTATCTTATTATGTTTCCCATTCCATAAGAACTGGAACATTTCAGTTTCTATTTCCTTCAAAAGTTGGCTTGGGGGGTCCGGAAGATTGAGAAACAGATAGGTAAACTGAGAAAGAATAAACATTTTTAATATTGCGATTTTCCCAAAAGGAGAGATTTTTCTTCTTTTCCATTGTTTTAAGATTTTCTGCTGCACGGCTGAAAGCTTTTGACTGTAATTTATTTCGACAATTTGGTCTGTATTAGTAGAAAATTTTATGCCAAGAACCTTAAAGATACCCGGATTCCATTGGAAGTTCCTATCCCTAAAGTATCGAATTTGACTATTTTTTCTACTTCCAATCCACACTAGTTGAGTTTTATCACAATTCATTTTCAAGCCTGACATCTGTGCATATTCATCAAGGATATCTACAGTTGCCTTGAGAGACTGTTCAGAACCATCAAGTAGCAGAGAAGTATCGTCTGCAAACTGTGACAGGAGAAATTCTGTGTTTTTTTTATGCTAATGCCTTTAACATCTTTACTTTTTCGAATCATCAGTGATAAAACCTCTGCGCATATTAAGTATAAGTAGGGAGAAAGTGGGTCCCCCTGTCTGCACCCTCTTCAAGTTTAAAGCGGGTAGAATACTGACCATTTACCAGGACGCACGATGTGGTATTCATATACAATGTTCGAAACCACTGAACAATACTAGGTCCAAATTAAAAAATTTCAAACATTTTTCAATAAAGACCCAAGAGACACTGTCAAATGCTTTCTCAAAATCAATCAGCAGCATTAAGAGACCAGGAATACGTGTTTTTTCAGTGTAGAGCATAATATCATATAGCAATCTTATATTTTCTCCAATGTAACGACCTTTGATAAAGCCCTTCTGACAGACATTTATAATGCTTGGTAAGACTTTTTGTAATCTTGCAGATATGCAAGCAGAAGCTATTTTATAGGAGACATTTAACAGGGATATTGGGCGCCATTTTTTTATAAATTGTTTGGGTTTTTCCTCTTTGGGTAAACACACAATGATTCCTTTTTTTTTGTGAGACTGAAAGTTGCCCACAGTCATAGCCCGAATTAACTGATCTGACAAGAAAGTGACCAATGTCAACAAAAAAGAACTTAAAGAATTCAATGGTGAATCCGTCTGACCCAGGACTTTTGTCATTTTGCAGTTTTTTTTTTTCAGTGCTTTTGCAGCCTCACTGTACGTGAGGGGTCCTTTAATGCTCTCTTTCGCATCACAAGTTATTCCTGGGGCATCTGGCAAAAGATGGTTAAGGTTAATATCATTAACCTCTCTGTAACTGTACAATTCTGGTAAAAGGTCTGAACCTCTGACAAGATTGTATCTTGGTCTGATATTATATTACCATTGCCAGTGTCGAGGTAGCTCATCGATTTGTCGACAAATTTCTTTTTTCCAAGTTGCTAAAATATTTGCTGTTTTTTTTTCACCATCTTTTTAACCATCTGATTTTTGCTCGTACAGCTATCCCTTCCATCTTTTTGTTTCTTAGTGTCTGCAGTTCATTTCTTAATTCTTCTAGTACTTGTATATTATCTTCACTTACATTGCCCTCCAAGGCTTGTATTTCTTTTGTGAGATAACCTTCTCTTTCTTTCTCAGTTTTGTGTTTTGTGTGAAGAATAGGCAATAGTTTTGCCCCGTATTTCCATCAAAAGCACTTCGAAAAACAATTGTTCGTTAATCTGAAATTGTAATTCATTATTTGGAACATTACTAAAGTTCTTCAGTATTATAAACTGGTAGTGCATATTGTTTTTTTTTACCTCCAAAATTTTCTGTTTTATTTCTGCTATGTATTTATCATCTTTGAGAAGTGTATTGTTAAATTTCCAAAACGGTCTATCCTTTTGAACTGATCTTTTCTCAACACCAGTGAAACTAAAGAATGATCAGATCGGTATCCAATATCTACAGTTGCATCTCTTACCTCTGATACAAAGTGCCTTGGAAGTTAGGAAATAATCAAGCCGGCCTAGTTTTATTGAGTTAAATTTACGCCATGTGTATGCCCTTTTCATTGGATAAAGATTTCCTAAACACATCAATTAAATCATACGTGTCTATCATGTGTCAAGAATTTTCTTCCGTGTTTTAGGTCTGTTAGTAACGCTTGAATAATTGCGCACATCAGTCTTGAGATCGAGGGCACAATTCCAATCTCCAGCTGCAATAACAAAATCATTATCTATTTCCTCAATTTTTTTGTACTATTCTCTCAAAGAACTGTGTGGTTATCCCCACTGCTTGGGCCATATACATTGGCTAGTGTGATACGTTTATTTAAAAACTCTATGTCCATTACAATGAAGCAACCCCCAGGATCCCTGAATATTGTATACAATTTATATTCGAAATTGTTATTAAACAGAATACCACACCATTTTTTATTTGTTTCAGTACCTGCTAACCATAAGTTATAACCCCAGTTGGGCTCTTATAAAGTTTTCATTGGCTTCTTTTAAATGTGTTTCCTGTAAAAAGTATATGCTAGCCTTACGTTTGCGAAAGATAATCAAACACATCTCTTCTCTTGTTAATGTCATTTAAGCCATTGCAATTAAAAGTGCAAATTTTGAAATCATCGTGTTTGTTCATGAGCTATATATATTTGCTTTTTGTCAAACTTTCAAACATACAAAAAAATATAGATATATAATTATATGAAAAAGTGAGGTAGGCATCAATCCAACTTCCCCAAAAATTCCATATTCAGTGGCATACATGTATACAGAAAGAGCTGTTTCGACTGAACATCTTCATTAATTTGAGCTGCCAACACCCACTCAGTATGCCATTTGGACAATGAACATTCATATGTAATAATATATTCGAAACCGTAATGAATCATTACAAAACACCTGGAAAAAAGACTAAACTAAAGAACTCAGCATAGACAAGACAATTAAACATATTCAATGAATAAAAACTATAAATTAGATTGAACTGCATACACATATCGGAACAACACATGGAACTTGATCAGAATGAAAAAAAAAACTGACTGACGTGAATTGTCAAAAAAGGAAAGCCTCAGAACATTCAGAAACATATCTGTTCAGCCAACAGAACAACAAAGAAACATATCTGTTTGCAAGCATATCACCCATGACGATGTCAGTACAATTTAAATTTGCGGTTGTGTATACCCGTGTGTGCATGTGTGCGCGCACGCCCATGCACGCGCGCGCATGTGTGTACGCGTGCATGTGCCCGCGTGCCCTTTGGGTGCGTCATATAAGTGTGCACACACATGACAGCACATATTAGTTTCCGTTTGCGGCCGTATAATCAACCCAGTGTGTGTGTGCTTGTGTACTCTCTCTCTCTCTCTCTCTCTCTCTCTCTCTCTCTCTCTCTCTCTGGCGCCCACATGAATGTCTGCCTGCTATTCGTGTTGTGTATACTGTCAAAACTATGTTCAAAATGAGCTGTGTATTCTGCGCAATCACTCTGTAGATATAGTCACCTAATACTACAGGGAAACATTACTTTTAGAATAGGTAATCAACTATGGCAATCTCATCTCCCCCACCTCCCGTTTAGCCAGTAGAGCGAACGTTTTGAGCACAAACTCAATGCCACCCTTACATCACCAGCACCTTTTCTTTTTTTTTAGTATATTATAATACACAGTCATGATACATTATTGTTAATGTTTATACTAGAAACCTAGTTTTTAAAACCAAACAATAATATCAATCTGACCAACCGAAGGTATTTTTCAACGATAACATCAGTATTGCCAGTGACAACAGCGATATCAGCACTTGCCGCTGTGATACCAGCAAACAGTAGAATACACTAACACTTCCACTTCCCCAAAAGGGAAAAGAAAGAAGGAAAAGAAAGAAAAGAAAAAAACAAAATACATAGTTCCATGTATACTAGCACCATCACCGTCAAATCCAAATCCTGGTGATGATTCATGTTTATGCAAAAACCCATCAGCTGAAGGGGAAAAAGGGAGCATGGAGATCTATGTGAATGGGCGAGGGGGAGGAGAAGGGGGCGGGGGAGGCCGAACCCATCGTTGCACCATACTCCAACCTGGCCACCTGTTTCGGGCGAACAACTCATATCGGAAAGGAAAAAAGAGGACACGGGCGGAGAGGGGGAGGGAGGGATGGAAGGGAGGGCGGGGAGGATCAGGGAGTCAGCCTTTGATACTTTAGTGAAACCTACTGGGGGAGAAAACAGTTACCTATAATCAATCCATGAATCGCATCAGACTGTGATAAACAGGTACATATTGTCACTTATATCTATACATCAGCTGCAGTTCGATCAACCTGAGTTCCATTAACTAATACCTTGTATTCGACCATTGATCAAGGACAATATCATCAGCCTAAACTGCATCATATCCGTGATCAGTTACAATATTATCGATCAGTGCATTACCTATGACCGATAATCATTTACGACAACCGTCACCCAATGCATCACATCTGGTCGGTGGTTCAATGCAGACTATAAGTAATATATATTTACCCCATTGATTACATTTGGAGGGTAATCATTCACATGTTACCAAGTGGCGCATTACATAAGGCCTGTGGTCGGCTGCTTTCTGTCAGCACCAGAACTGGTTTTGTGTCAACATTTGTACACCCATATATATTCACAGCCATACATTTTTGCTACTTCATGTACAGACGCTAAGTCACACATTCATCACAGAGCACATGTATACACGCATTTGCACACACACACACACACACACACACACACACACACACACACACACACACACACACACACAACACACACACACACTCACACACACACATGCCATTTTAACAAGCACCACACCCCGACGCCATCCACAAGATGCGTGTACATAAGTGTACCTGCCTGCATACACGCACACAAAAATGAATGCACGTGTTTTTTGCGTAAAACACCACGATCACACGCATGCACCACACCCGCATATACACCTTTACCCACAAACATACACTTTACCACGCACACAAACACAAACACACACACACACACACACACACACACACACACACACACACACACACACTTTTGTACACACACACATATCCTACCATTTTTACTGAATGCACCTCTGTTCACAATTTGGTGTGTATCCAAGCGTCTCCAAAACCAAAGGACAATATTTGCAAGGTTCAACCAAAACACAGTATTTGCAGCGTTTTCATCCAAAAGCACAGTAGTTTGCAGGGGCTCAAGCCATTTCACCCACTGCCACAGTCCCCGGGACCATCCCTTTACATGTGTCTTGCGAAGAAGGAGTCGAGGTCTGTGTCAATGTCCACACGTACTTTCTTTCCGTTCTTCAGCATGGCAATCACTTTACAGTTAGATGTCCATGCACTGGTGGTAGCAGAATGTTCCTGGGCTTTCTTGAGGAGTTTAAAGTTTTTGTACGTCAAGTCCTCAGTGATCACAACACCAGACTTGGCCAGCACCCTCCTGTTTTTGATGATAAGGTCCCGTACTCTGCGACTGGCGAACTGGACGATGATGGCCCGTGGTCTGGTCTTCTGCTGTCCGCCTGTGGAGGCTGTCGGTGACGATGGTGTAGCTGTCCCCTGGGGCACGGAAGCCGGCGCTCGGTGGGCCACCTGGATATCCTCCTCTCGTGTTGTGACTTTCACCCGAGAGTGCGAACTGCTCACCCGTACCAGACGGACGGATTTTTACGCAGCTCCGTAATTCTGTGTAATTGTGAACGAATTGGTGGACTTCCCGGTCACAAGGAATGTAATCTGACAGTTCGTCCGTATGTAAAGGAACAACTGTGGAAATTTTGGTGACTCTGCATATACTATTTATTGTGAAAATCGAGTTGTTTATTCTTTCCTGGAGTATGCAGAGGCGCCACCATTTTGACTGACGCAGCAATGTGTTACTAGTGTCGGCCGACCACTACTATGAGCTCCGGCATTCATCAGTACCTCCAGAGAGATTTAAGAGAAAAAACTTCATCCAGCTCCTCAAACGAATACAGTCCGGGAAAAGAGGAAACTGTTAGATCAGTAGCGAAAAAGAGAAAATCTGCGTTAAGTGTTAGTGAAGCGGAAAACTCAATAGACGAAACAGAGGAAATGGCGACAAGCAAGTCAACCAAGGATTCACTCGAGGAAATTAAACAGACATTGAGGGAGATGCCAACAAAAGAGGAATTCACGAAAAAAAACTGAAACAACTAGCAACGAAGGAAGACTTAGTGTCGCTGACAACAGTTCTTCTAACCGAGAAACTAGAACGAATGGAAGAAAGAATCGTCGTTCTGGAAATTGAAAAGGGCAGTTTTCGCACAGAGGTGGAAAAAACCAAAAACGAGAACCGTCAACTGAAACAACAGCTTCAAACTTTAACGAGAAACATAGAAAAGAACCAAAACGAAACAAGAACAGTATTCAAGGAGGTGGAACTTGAGGGTGTTTGGACTCAAAGAAACATCCGACGAAAACTGTACTGACAGGTGGGAATTGCAAATACTTTTAAACTAAATTTTTTAGAAGAAAATCTAGATGAGACATGGAACAGTGAACAAGTAGGGTAACTCTTGCTCACAAGATGAAATAAACATACGCCATAACACCAAACGAATGCTACGACATCCATTTGGAGTTGTGGGCGTGTATTTATTATTATAAAACAATTTAAACAAAAACAATACACTGATCAATTACTTTATACAAACATGATTTGATCAATTAAATTAAAATTTGAAAATCATTATCTGCCCACCGAGACAGGGCGAGTTATTGTTCTTCCATGGGAGCGCCGTCGCTGCAAACCAATGTGACATGAGTTCTATTTCTGACTTTATTCACCTTCATTTTGTTTCAGGTTCAGAGCTGATTGATAAGCCAAGGTGTTGTCAGCGACAAGACCTCCTGAGACGTCTCACTAAAGAAGGCCGTCAGTGACAACTCGGTGATTCAAAGTGGTCAGGATCGACTGAAAAATCACCACTGGGTTTTGTCGGCAGTGGAGCCAAAGGATGGCGAATTGTCATAGAAGCCTCATCTCCTTAGACGTTTCTCTCCTCCAGCTCGCTTTTTTTATACAGGCCCATAAGAGATTATCGTTTTTTCTCGTTTTAGCTTAAAGTTCGTCAGTGTTTGGATCTGACATGCTGAACCCCCAAGTCCACTCTAGGTTGTTTGTACATAATGCAGTATGATGGACTTGAGCCATGATAAAGTCTTAAGCATAGCAACTTTCAGTCTATGAACAAAATTAAATCCTTTCCAGAGCATTTTGTCTTGCGTGAGAACAGCCATATACAGAAATGTCTCATTCTACGAAATGCATTCGGTGAGTGTCCGGGTACTCATATGTGTGTGTGTGTGTGTGTGTGTGTGTGTGTGTGTGTGTGTGTGTGTGTGTGTGTGTGTGTGTGTGTGAGTGAGTGTGTGTGTGTGTTGATTGGAATATCGCGAAATTTTGTATGTTTGTCTATCTGTCTGTCTGACTGTCTGTCACTTTGTCTGTCTGTCTTTCCGTCTGTCTGCCTCTTTGTTTCTCTCTCTCTCTCTCCCCCCCTCTCTCTCTGTGCATGGTGAGTGAGCGTTGTGCGTGCGTGTGTGTGTGTGTGTGTGTGTGTGTGTGTGTGTGTGTGTGTGTGTGTGTGTGTGTGTGTGTGTGTGTGTGTGTGTGTGTGTGTGTGCGCGTGTGTGTATGTGTGGGCGTGTGCGTGTATGTGTGTGGTGTGTGTGTGTGTGTGTGTGTTGTGTGTGTGTGTGTGTGTGTGTGTGTGTGAGTGAGTGACTGAGTGAGAGAGAGAGAGAGAGAGAGAGAGAGAGAGAGAGAGAGAGAGAGAGAGAGAGAGAGTGTGTGTGTGTGTGTCTATAACTATGTATTATTTCATGTTAGTGGATCTCTCTCTCTCCTACACACACATACACACACATAAAAAATCTGCCATAGCTGATGATGTGTTGTCAGCTCTCTCGTCTTCCCTGTGACTTGCCTCATCTGCCTGGACCCCCCCTATTTCAGAGACAAGTTAATATGTCAAGTTGACACGTCGTCAGGCAAACACATCTCCATTCCCGTCCACGCCTCCAGCAGTCTTCGCAATCAGCGTTAGAGGAAGGGGAGATCCAGCAGCAAGATTACATCACGCCAGCAACGATTCGCGTGGAAATATTACAGTGGGCTCCTCGTGAACAAAAAAAACAAACAAACAAACAAACAAACAACAAAAAAACCTGATAGATAAATCAGATAGAAAGATGGTCCAATACATTCAGAGATATTCAGAAAAAAAAACTGAAATAGCAACTCTGCAAAGAATATTGAGTGGAGAGAGCCTTCCTCACTGCACCATTTTCGGATGAAGGGGCAAATGCACACTTACTGTGTTCATCTGTCAAGTTGTCAGTCAGGGCTGAAGACTGACTCAAGAGCTGATTGGCTGTTGGATGAAAGCTCCTTGGAGCATTTCACCACAGTTAGGCTGGCTGTTGTGGGGCCCCAGACTGTCTCTTTTCCAGGGGAAAGGAGGGGGGGACGAGGGTAGGGGGTGGGGGTGGGCATAAGGTCCCTGCTTTCTGATTTTTTTACTCCTTTGTCAACACTTTCAGAATGAAGTAAAAATGAAAATTACTGTGCCGACAAACGAAAGAGATAAACACATTAAAAGACAACGCACGACGCCTTTTGACTTCTTTGATCTTTGTCAGGCAAGACAAACAACACTGATGACAATGAAAACGAAGAACGAACAATACTTATGTCCTCAAATTTGCGCCCAATTTGTAATTGTTCGTTCTTCGTTTTCATTGTCGTCAATATTGTTTGTCTTGCCTGAAGAAGACCAAAGAGGTCGAAACATGTCGTGTTTAGTCTTGTAATTTGTTTGTCTCTTTCGTTCGGCGGTACTGTGATTTTTTTTTTTTTCCCTTTAGGCTTGTTTCAGTTTCCTCCCGCAGTTACCTCACTTTGAGGTTAATGTTCAAAATGGTTGAAATCAGTTGATTGTCAGCCTGTCCTCTGGATGTACTGACCTTCAAGAAACAAAATGCCAACAAATTAATGAAATAGAAATATGAAAAGAACTGGAAAGGAAATAAGAGAAACACTCATTTACACCTGATAAATATTAAAAAAAAACACACCCTCTTTGTCACTCATTCACAGAGACAAAAAATATAACTCCCCCCCCCCTCCCTTCCTTCCCCCTCTCTCTGTATCAGGAAGCTCATGGGGACTGTCGTTTAGAGGACGTGGTAGCACAGTCCGGAGGGGGGGCATGAACGTACTATGGTTCTGCGACTTATCAATTGTTGTCACCATCAGGAGGCTTTGTAGGCGATGTCCTGTATATGCTGGAGCAGAACAGGCACAGTAAACACCACAAAAGAGCAGAACCTCCTCTGGCGGGTTGCCTCATGGGAAGTTGATATGGACTGTTCCTGTTGGATTGCCAATGCTTGGCCT
>JADBJO010007181.1:32500-35000 GCA_016801955.1 Conus betulinus
TTCTCCCATAACGATGAGAATGCTAGTAACATTCCCCATCATACGGCATTGATTCATTATGTACACATTCTTTTCAATGCACATAAGTATAACAGAACTCTTGGGTTCAGCATTCAGCACACAGCCAACATCTCCAGTATCAGACACCATCATCACACTGATGGCAGTGTCGGTCGATGAAACGTCCTATTGTACCCACGTTGGCATGCACGTAAACGAATGTTGTTTAATAGATGAAAGAAAATCATGAAAATTATCAATGCGTCTCTCTGTGTCTGTCTCTGTCTTTGTCTCTATCCTTGTCTATCTGTCTTAAACACATACACACAGACAGACAGACAGACAGACAGACACACGCAAACACGCAAACACGCACGTACGCACGCCCACGCATGCACACACGCGGGTGCGCACACGCACACACATCACATCACAGACTGCACACATTAACTACTACTACTACTACTACTACTACTATTACTACTACTACTTCTACTACTACTACTACTTCTGCTACTGCTACTACACACACACACCGCACCACATACTACACACATCACACATCACACACACACACACACACACACACACACACACACACACACACACACACACACGTTCATGCACACGTTCTTCCTCTCTTGTGACATCTGATAGTTGACTTAGGTCCAGATCTGTCTGGGCTATAAACAATAATGGGGGGGAAAAAACGAGTAGGAGTGTTGTACGGTGTCTACTCTACGAGAACGTAGACAATGGTTTTGCGTGTGTTGACGAACTAAACACAGTAGTTTCTTAAATCATGGCTCTTACAGCCAGAGGTAGGCGGTACTTCCTGAGTTGGGTTGAGCACTACCGAACACCCTCTTTGTCCTGACGTTTGGTGCAAAAACGCTCTCTAAATCCTATGGAAAGGGAAGCAACTCCGTAACAACCATAGGGTAGCATCACACAAAAATTTAAAAGTAAAAAAACACCCAAGCAATATTTCACTTCTTTCTTATTTCATATGTATTGTTGAGATGTTTGTCTACACTTTAAAACAATTATTTCAGTCTTGTGGAGATATATATGACTTAAGCAAATTCAAACTCCCCTGAATCGCCAAGCAGATCATCATCTTCATCACTCGAGGCATCTGGGGTACCATCCTAGCAGACACATCGATGTTGACGAAGTCGATATTTAGGTCACTCTCATTACCCTTCACCTCACGCAAATCTGTGATGTCGTAGCCCTAAAAAACAAACAAACAAACAAACAAAAAAAAACCCGAGTCTTCGCCCCTGTTCTCGTTCAACATTCGCCATACGTCCTCCGCCTCCATATTGAAATCTTGCTCGCTCGCTAGGTCAACTTGAAAAATTCATAGTTCACAAAAAACGCGCTCTTTGCCGCCATGAAATGGGGTCAAACGGAAGTACGATGTGTACTGAAAGCGAGGCTAAACTGGTCATGTGACTGCCCTGTGATAGAAACAAAATGGATGCGCCCAGAGCGACCACGTGGAATCCGCAGGCTCTCGTACGCTCGCCGATTTCGTACCATGTTTTTTCATGAACGCTCCAGAACGTTCACCGCAAAAGAGGGAATAAAAAGTGTGGCTCTGTTAGCAGAGAGCAGTCAGTATCTATCTCAGAGTTTCCTTGAGGGAAGTTGTATCTCCCTAAATTATGGCTCTGATAACAGCTAGGAGGGCGGGGCGCAAAACGAGCGTCTGTCTAATATCATGCGTTAAATCACATCTCTAGTTTGGGATGATAACTGGTATGAAAGGGTAGAAAGAAGAAAAGAATAGTTTCTTCTTATGCTAACTTTCCAGTTGTGTTGTAATCTTGATCCATCCCTTTTATACAAACTTTGTTTAATCAACGGAATATTTAATACTGGATTCAATGGAAATTAATTGGTATGATATTGACTGCCGTTACATTTTCTTTCGCTGTAAAAGGAAGGCGCAGTTGCGTTTATTGCTTTAATACTTTTATTTTTTTTTTTTTTTTTTTGGTAAAATGTTTTATTGGCTGAATTTTCTGTTCAAACCCCATTAAAGTGAACGCCATACATCTTGCAGAACAGTGTCGTCTTTGGTAAATAGGAAAATGTTAGAAAGGAAAATGTTACCAAGTATCAATTACTGTTTGAAGTTTGAAAAATTCTGTAATTCCCAGTGATTGTGGTTTTCTCAAGATATTATGATGCTGAATTACATTTGATCATCTCTGCTCATTGCTTTAATAGGATGTGTTGGACATAAAGTGTAAGAATGAAACGCTTAGTCGCATGAAATTGTGCAGATCGTCGAATCACGTGGTAAAATAGTTTAACGCTCTGAGGAATCCAGTCGCACCAATGCGGCGCGCAAATCGTCCTCGTTGTCATTGTTCGTTGTAACTGTGTTCCGTGCTTGCTAAAGCTGTTGTCATTCTCAGCATGTAACGATTTTGAAATGATACTACAACAATGTCCGCTGACTGTATAAAAACTATCTCACCTCTCT
>JADBJO010007181.1:45000-47500 GCA_016801955.1 Conus betulinus
ACACACACACACACACACACACACACACACACACACACACACACACACACACACACACACTTGTTAATTCTGCCGCTGATAATGATCACCGCACGTCTGTTTAGATTGTTCGGAAGGTTGGATTATCTGTTAAAAGAGTGCTGGAATCAAATGAAGATCAGTGTGTTGTGTCGTGAGTGTACGTATGTGTGGGACGGTGTGTGTGTGTATGTATGTATGTATGTATGTATGTATGTATGTATGTATGTATGTATGTATGCCTGTGCATGCGTGTATACAACAGTGTGTGCGTATGCGTGCGTACGTATGAGTGTGTGTGTGTGCGTGTGTGTGTGTGTGTGTGTGTGTGTGTGTGTGTGTGTGTGTGTGTGTGTGTGTGTGTGTGTGTGTGTGTGTGTGTGTGTGTGTGTGTGTGTATGAATCTATGTATGCATTTATGCGTCTATGTGTATGTGTGTGTTCGCGTTTGTGTGCTGCTCTACTATAGCTGTGTGCCGTGGGATAGTCTATAAACAATACACGTTGAAATTGATATCATACCAGTTTTGTTTGTTTACTGAAGCGTGGGCACCGGATGCTGGAGCGTGGGCGAACGAAATTGTAATTTCGTAAATGTATTGTACTTTTAGCAGTATGCACACCGTCCCAAAGTATCGGTCTAAGCGAAATAGTATCTCCGTGAATCATGGTTCTGGTGTTAAAAGGATGTCGGTACCAAGAAAGTCTGGAGCGTAGGCAGCAGTGCTAGAGCGTAGGCAGCAGTGCTAGAGCGTAGGCAGCAGTGCTAGAGTGCGGGCGAACCAAACTGTTACTTCTTAAACCATGGCTCTTAAAGCCGAGGGCACTTGGTACCCCCAGAGAATCAGGTTAAGTGAAACGGTATCTCCTTGAATCATGACTCTGATATCAGAAGGTTTTTCGGTGCTGAGAAAGTCTGGTGGAGGAATATCGTATCTTCTCAGAGCACAGTTCTAAAAGCAGAAGTCAGGGGGGAATAACTGTGTCTGGACAGATTTTACCATGACTTGAATCATGTCTTTTTTTGTTGTTGTTTGGGGGGTAACCTGGGTAAGAATGTAGGTCGAAGAAAGATGCCTGTTCGTCTGGATACCGAATTGTTCATTGCCTGCCTGCCATTTGGGTATCGGGTTATTAAAACAGTTTGAGAGACAGATAATTTTTTTTGTATCCATGGTAATTTTTGTGTATCTTGATTCTATAATGACAGGGTACTGTTACCAGCCGTGTCGTTGTTGTCGTTGCTGGTGTTTTTGTTGTTGTTGTTGTTGTTGCCATCGACATTTATTTTTTTCTGATGCAGAGTGAGTACTTGAGCACCTTTAGTCAGATTAATGTGGCACCAAAGGTGCTCGTAGGGGCAGGTTAAATCTCACCAGTAGCAGCAGAAACGGTGAGCTGTTTGACTTGAGATTTGGCATGGCTGTGTGCGTTGATGAGTACCTTCCAATTCTACCCGGCCACTCACATGATTCTGGCGTGTCGGTTCAACATGCCTAGCCCGGGAGAAGATAGCAATCACCCCGCATTTTCATATCAATTCTCAAGCCAAACGATGCGATGCTTTTGCGACTTTAACGGCGAATGCTTAATTAATCTGTACCCCCCCCCCCCCCCCCCCCTTATTTCCCCCGAGGCAAGTTTCATTTCAAGGAAATGTGGCTGAAGCTGTTACTCACTCAACTTCAGAAAAAAAACAAATGCGAATACTAATGTTTGACTCTTAAGACCAAAACGGCGGATAACGGTACTCTGTCCTCTCGGCATCGATGCCAGAATGGTCACAGGTACTAGCAGCAGTGTGTGTTGAAATCAGGACATCCAAATAATGGAGTGACAGATCATAGTATTGGTATATCCATAATCATTTTGATATCTGGATAACAATATCGTCATAGACACCAGCATTCCGGTCTTCAGTTTTCGTCTTTGGGTTTGTAGTGTTGATGTGTTCTTTGGTGCTAATTCAGTCGCCTATGTTTTAATGTTTAAAGTGATAGATATTAGTTTTGTGTGAGACAGTACCGATTTTTTGTTGCGTATCATTTGGTTTCATGGCATTTCTTTTAATCGATTATTGGTTTTTCTTCCTTCGTATCTTTAGTATCATATGACTGCTTTCTTAGATGCTGTCTTTGAATCAGTAAAGTGGACATCATCAGTTTTTCCTCACTAGTTTCAATAACAAAGAAAAAAAAAAAAACGTCAATTAAGTCTGAAACAACATCAACAGCCAGATGTTTAATCATTGTTTAACTGCGAAACGACAAATGCCAAGTATAGTTTCTCACTTAAGGTTAGAATACGTAAAATAATTTGTTGTTTATCATTATTGTTACTGTTTCTGATATGATGATGCTGTGTTGAACTTCTTAAGGATCGTGTTATAGTTCGATTCATCTCGTGTTTCACCAAAAGAGGTCCCTGCATAAGATGGATGGATGCCTGGAGGGCTAAACGTATGCAAACCATCGAAGCATGC
>JADBJO010007181.1:52500-57500 GCA_016801955.1 Conus betulinus
TCAAGCTGCTGTGATTTTCGGCGAAAACGAAGCCAAAGCGCAAAAATTGTCTTTTGTGTGTGATTCTGTTGAACTTGATTCAGATCGATAGCCGCCACTTCTCCGTAGTCCTTTGTGTTCGGACTCTGTTAGTGACAGTCGTGATGTTCAATTGAACACTCCTGTTAGACGTAATAATCATACTGATCACACAGACAGTAGTGCTTCTGATACAAATGATGGACTTGATGGGCTTGTTGGTGGTAATAAGTCTGATAGCGCCACAGAACTTAGCACCAATGAAGTTGAGAACTGGGGGGAAAACGACATTTATACTGATACACTTTCAGGTTTTTGTGATTCTTATAACGATGATTTAGAAGGTGAAATGAATGAAGAGAATTTTGTACTTTTGCTGCTGCATGTTGGCATTTTTTTTTATGTAGCTCTGAATTATGTGAAAGTCATGTTGATTATGGAGCGGCATGAAACGAACATTACTGATGAAGATGTACATGAGCGATTGGCTGGCCACATGGAGGGACTGTGTCCCAGGTGGCAAAAGTAAGCCAAAAACAGTGGTGGTGGTTGTGGACGACCCGGCAGAGGCCAACACAGAAATTGTGTGACTCAATGCATTTAAGAGAATTTTCAATAAAATTACCTGAATTGCTCCCATAATAACTGATGTTGTGTGTGTGTGTGTGTGTGCGTGTGCGTGTGTGTGTGTGTGTGTGTGCGTACATGCGTGCGTGCGTGTGTGCGTGCATGCGAGTATGAATTTCATGGTGGACAACAAACAGAATGGCTGTGATGTGTGAAGCCTGGATACTGTGAAAGGATGAAGAAAATATAATCAATGCAACAGAAAAGAGGTTCTACGGACGACTTTCCAGAATCAAATGGACAGACACAAGAACAAACCACAGCATGTTAAATGAACTGAATACTAAGCACCAACTGTTCACATGGATCAACAGAAGAAAACTGAAACATGTAGGCCATGTGATCAAAAACACAAAGATAGGATTGATGTCAACAGTCATGCAGGGGAAAGTTTAGGCAAAGTTCAGAAAGGGACAACTGCACACATCCTACTTCAACAACATTGCTGGTGTGTGTGTTTTGGAAGTTGCCTACAGATGTCTCAATTGTGAGACTTGGAGAAGATGTGTGACTTTGGGAGACAATGGCACCCACTGGCGACACGGGTGAAGGAGAAGGATGAGGTAGATGATGATGGCAATACAGCCCATCATTGAACTAGCTATAGAAGGCCAGCGTCAGCCGTGCTAGAACTAGCATTACTAGTTGCAAAGTGAGACAACTGCAGGCGGAAATCCAAACAAATCTTAAATAAATGTTAGCGAACCGCCAAGAGAAACGTGGACAAACGAGTCACAAGGCAAAACACGATGCGTTTTTGACCTCTTAGGTCTTCTTCAAGCAAGACACAAACAAGCAGGACAATGAAAAGGAACGAATTTGTCACTTAGCTTAGATCTCTTCAGCGTTGAATCAACGCCTGCCTACCTTGCGCTGAAGAGATATAAGCTAAGTGACAAATTCGTTCGGCACAGGCACAGTGTTTATGTCTTGCCTGAAGAAAGACCTAGGAGGTCGTCGAAACGCATCGTGTGTTGTCTTGTGTCTCGTTTGTCCACGTTTCTCTTGGCGGTTCGCTAACATTTATTTAAGATTTATTTAGTATTTACTAGCTAGGATGCCAAGCTAGAAACAAGGATAGGCCCATGTAGAACTAGCTAGGGTGCCAAGCTAGAACCAAGGTTGGGCCCATGTAGAACTAGCTAGGTGCCAAGCTAGAACCAAGGTTGGGCCCATGTAGAACTAGCTAGGGTGCCAAGCTAGAACCAAGGTTGGGCCCATGTAGAACTAGCTAGGGTGCCAAGCTAGAACCAAGGTTGGGCCATGAGCACTTCTAGACTGTCCCCAGCTGGTTATCCAAGCTAGTCCCTAGCCAGTTGCCTAGCTTATGCCAAGATTGATTCTAGCTTGGCTTGCTGTCTGGGTAGGGTGTCTTGGAGTACAGTACTGTTTTACTCTAATCTAATGAACATTTTAGAATAAATCCGAAGGTGCCTGACAGTACAGTGCTGTTTTATTCTGTTATACTGAACACTTTGAAAACATAAATCCTTTTATCATTCCCTTTTGTATGTGTGCATTGGATGGTTCTTATCAACCTGTATTTCCCATGGCTTCAGAACATGTATGCGCTGGTGATTTACAGTGATAATGGGCGGGATGACCAAGGGCCTAATACAAACGGCAAAGCATAATGGCCAAGTTAAAGATAGCAGCTAAGTGAACGGTAGTTTAGGATGAGAAGGGGGGAGACCCACCAGGATGGAGAAGTCTGTGAATGCCTGTGGGGCCTTGTACCGATCATCAGAGAACAGCGCTGTTTCGGGTAAATGGGAACACAGCTTATGGCTAATAATAGTAATAATGGTTTCTTATATAGCGCTTAATCAAACGAATTTCTCTAAGCGCTTTACAAAATCATACTACATTCACCCTTCTCATATACAATAGTACACCTTACACCCAACTACAAATACTATTACTACAATAACTAACAAATCCTAATCCTACTAGTATGACATTCACTTATTTTTCAAGTATCACTACAAAAACTAAATCCTATAACGTACAATCATGCAACAAATACATGTAATAGAGAACATACACACACACTACATTTGAAAGGCCCAGACGGCCCTGAGTTAGGTTTACTCCCCCCCCCCCCCCCCCCCCCCCCCCCCCCCCCGTCCCCCCCCCTCCCCCAGCATTGACTAATTATGAGAAAATACATGGATTTTAAGCTTACCCCTTGAAAGAAGAGATAGAATCTGAATGTTTGAGAGAGTCTGGCAGTCTGTTCCACGTTGCTGGAGCTTGAAAAGAGAAAGATCTTTCACCAGTAGTAGTCCTGAAGCGAGTCATTCGTAGAAGGCGGTCGTCAGCACAGGAGCGTAGTTGTCGAGAGGGAGTGTAGATTTTAAGATCTGAGAGATCAGAAGGTCCATTTTCAAAGACAGCAGAGAAAGTGAGAGTTGAGATTTTGTAGGAGATACGGTTTGAGACAGATAGCTAGTGAAGAGAGTGAAGTAGAGGCTAAATGTGATCATATTTTCCTGCTCTACAGACGACTCGGGCTGCTGCATGGTTTTGGATTCGCTGTAATCTTTCTATCAGGTATTTTGGAGGTCGGCCAAAAGTGAGTTGCAGTAATCTATTCTAGATAAGACAAATGCACAAATGGCTCAACAAGATTCAGGGGGGGGGGGGGGGGGGGGGGGGGGGGGGGGGGGGGGGGGGGGCGGCGGACTTATTGACCATCAACACCACATTAATTTTGTCATGTTGATATTGGGGGTAATGTGTATTTTTTCATGCAAGAGAGTGGGTTAGACCGTAGATTGGAAAGGAATCTTAAATGAAGCCGGGGAGAGTGAATAACAAACAAGAAGGAAGACTTCCATCCATGATAAAATTAATCACACGCCCATCGCTCCAAACGAGTGCCGCTTACGGCACCAAATCGTCTATCAGAAATACCAACACATTGCACACAGAACAAACAAGGAGACATTGACCTGATAGAAAAGAGCGTTCCAAGCTTGCCCATATACCCTTTACCTGACAGATATACACACCACCAACTGGAGATTTGAACACAACCTTTATTCAAGACTGGCAGAGCATGTTGAGTGTAGTCAAACTTACACAGAGATGAACAGTAACAAATACAGGAAGCCTCGGTTTGATTGGCTGGAAAAAATATCTCAGATGCAGAGTACAGTCAACAGTAAATAACGAACAAGTGGGGGTAACTCTTTCTCCCATGAAGAAATCAATTATACGCCCATTATTCCAAACGAATGCTGCTTACGGCACCAAATCGCCCAGCAAAAATGCCAGCACAGAGCTTGTTGGCTTGATTGTACTCCAGATCAAAAAAGGTTGTGCCAGTCCTTAATAAATGTTGATTTGTGTTTTGTTCCTGGAAAGCAGCATTCGTTTGGAACTATGGGCGCGTCAATAATTCTACAACGGGAGAAAGAGTTACCATACTTGTTCGTTAGTAGACTCTATATTTGTTTAAAAACTTCGTCTTTGCTGTTCATCTACGCCTCTCTGATTCATTAAAAAAAAAATATAATACATATGTCAAGCCACGTCATTCGTCCATCCCTTTTAACTTCTTTTAGATTGGAAGAGAGAAATATTGGCGTTTCCACCTGTTGGAAATGCCTGGGTGAGGGAAAACAGAAGAAAAAGAAACACCCGAAGGTGTGGGGAGGACCCAGAGAAGCACTGTCTCCACCTGCCTTTTTGAGCAGTCCTGTGCCACCCTTGGAGGCCTGCGCTGTGTTGACGATGGGTACAGGCACTGCATGGCTCAATCACTTCGAGGTAGTCAGCGCCAGTAGCTCTGGTCGAACGGCAACGAGTCCTGTCTTTTCTTGTCTTGTTCCCACTATGTCTGTTTCCCATAAAGTTTCGTGGTTGTTTCCCTTGCTAGCAGGCAGTGAAATGAAAGTTGAGGCGTGCGAAATCATCTGGTTGACGAAGCAGTGTCTGCCATGAATTAAGTGTTTTTACCAGAGCGTTTTGTGTGGTCTGAAGGCACGGTTGAGCAACGTGCATTTCTGTCTTAGGTCATGTCTTTGCAAACTGAAGACTGTTAGAAGTGAGAAAGTCGGTCGGAGAAATCTCTCTCTGTTCTGTCTGTGTGTGTGTGTCTCTGTCTGTCTGTCTGTCTGTCTGTCTGTCTGTCTGTCTGTCTGTCTCTCTCTCACTCTCTCTCTCTGTGCCTGTGTGTGTGTTTGTCTCTCTGTCTCTGCCTGTCTGTCTGTCTGTCTCATTCGCTCTCTCTCTGTTTCTCTGTCTCTGTCTGTCTGTCTGTCTGTCTGTCTGTCTGTCTGTCTGTCTGTCTGTCTCTCTCTCTCTCTCTCGCTCTCTCCTCTCTCTCTCTCTCTCTCTCTCTCTCTCTC
>JADBJO010007181.1:80000-85000 GCA_016801955.1 Conus betulinus
GAAGAGAGAGAGAGAGGGAGAGGAGGGAGAGAGACAGACACAGACACAGACACACAGACAAACAGACACGCAGACTCACAGACAGACACACACAGACAGACACACGCACAGAGACAGACATATAGATACTGAGAGAAAGAAAAGTTCAGAGAGAGAGAGAGAGAGAGAGAGAGAGAGAGAGAGAGAGGGGGTGGGTGGGGTGGTGGTGGTGGAGGGAGGACAAAGGCAGACGGGGCAAAAGAAGGAACAGAAACACAACCATACACACATTAACTCGTGTGTCCTTCAAGGAAACGTGATTGCTTGTTGTGAACGCCTGTGAGTGAAATTCTAGAACAGGTCGATGAAGGCGAGGTCCTTAGAGATGGGGGCAAACCAGATGTGGAGTGGCAAGATAATGGATTCCTGTTGGTCTATCACCCTTCCTTCTCCCCTAAAGCCTGTTTGTCTGTCCGTCTGTCTGGCTATCTGTCTGTCTGTCTCCCACTCTTTGTGTCTCTGTATCTCTCTGTCTATCTCTGTCTCTATCTCTGTCTGTCAGTCTGTCTGTCTGTCTGTCTGTATGTCTGTCTGTCTTTCTCCTCTCTCTCTCTGTATCTCTCTCACTCTCTCTGTCTATCTCTGTCTCTATCTCTGTCTGTCTGTCTGTCTGTCTGTCTGTCTGTCTGTCTGTCTGTCTGTCTCTCTCTCTCTCTCTCTCTCTCTCTCTCTCTCTCTCTCTCTCTCTCTCTCTCTCTCTCTCTCTCTCTCTCGTGTTTTCAGTGCTTACATCGAAATATCTCATCGTGAAGGTTTGTTTGAACAGTCTTAAGGGTTTCTATGGTCGGGTGTCTCTGTGTCTTTCGAAATGTGTCTGCCTGTCTCTGTGCCCGTCCCTCCTCCTCTCTTTGTCTCTGTCTCTGTGCTTGTCACTGTTCACACACACACACACACACACACACACACACACACACACACACACACACACACACACACATACGCACGCACGCACGCACGCACGCACGCACGCACGCACGCACGCACGCACGCACACACACACGCACGCACGCACGCACGCACAAACACGCACACACACACACACACACACACACACACACACACACACACACACACACACACACACACACACATCTGTGAAGGCAGGATGGGGAAAGAAGCTGTAAAACGTATTCCTTAACACTCGAACAAATATTTTCTCATTTGACAAACTATCACACACGTATAAGGATACACGGCATACCCTGTACATACATACACGCAGAGAGAGAGAGAGAGGAGAGAGAGAGGAGAGAGAGGGAGAGAGAGGAGAGAGAGAGAGAGAGGGAGAGAGAGAGAGAGAGAGAGAGAGAGAGAAATGACAATGACAATGATTCTTTATTTTATAACGGTAAAAGTATTGGCTTAGTTAGCCATTTTGAATATTTGCCGTTACTATTCTACGAAACAAACCCTAAACGATGTATATAGATAGATAGATAGATAGATAGATAGATAGATAGATAGATAGATAGAGATAGAGAGAGAGAGAAAGAGAGAGAGAGAGAGAGAGAGAGAGAGAGAGAGACAGACAAGACAGACACAGAGACAGAGAGAAGACGGAGATGGAGAGACAGGGAGAAATGAACTTTTGTGTGTGTGCGTCTCTTCTCTTCTTGAAGTTCTCAAAGAAGACTGCATTGCATCGGCACACACACACACACACACACACACACACACACACACACACACACACACACACACACACACACACACCACACACACACACACACACACACACACACACACACACACACTCACACACACACACACCACAACACACACACACACACACTCACACACACACACACACACACACACACACACACACACACACACACACACACACACACACACACACACACACACACACACACACACACACACACACACACACACACACACACACACACACACACACACACACACACTCATTCACTAGAGTCCAAGTCCTTACGGCGATTCCGCAGGCAAAGGATGGAATCCTTTCAGGACTTGTCAATGGACCCAGGGTACACTGTCTAGGGAACTGGGACAGGGACTTCAGAGCTGGGCGGACAATGACGCAGGAGGTATAGTCATTCAACCGATGTTCAATTCCCGGCCTACTCGGCATGTAAAGTGGACAATTCCAGCTTCTAAACCCTCCTCCGACCCCCCTCCCCACCCTTCCTCCTCCGTACCCCGGCTTCCCATATGGAACCATTCTAAAGCAACTGGAGTAAGAATTTCAAGAGTCGGTTGGTACAATTACGCTCTGTCTGTCTCTGTGTAACCACATTCTGCCATGTACTCGGACATTGACGTTCAAAACCAGCATTGCATTGACAGCTACGGGCGTATAGAGCTCTCTGTCCTTCCAAACGGTTATAAAAGTGTCCATCCAATGGACGAGGAGAATTGTTCAGACTTCTCAGAGAGACATAAAAATTAGAATGTTTTAAACATAGTACGCAAATTTTAACCCAACTTCACGAATGATCCTCTCAGAGACATATAAAAAAAAAGAGTATTTTAGACATTATACGCAAATCTTAAACACAAATTCACGTAAATTCTGGAGTGGATGCAAATCTTTTTATACTGCTGTTTCAATGGAATCGATTTTCCAGGACTTTCATCTGTACTATTTCACTTCGCCCAGCTTATATCCGATGACCTGTAGCATTGGACGAAATCAAAATCAGTTGTAAAGTTTACAATACTTGAAAGGCTAGAGCAGCACCCAGATTTCAACATGAAGGATGCACACTACCTGCTGTCCAGATCAGACCAAGTGAGCATGTGAGACTGAGGACAGGGCACTCCAGACTGAGACATCACATGTTCACAAAATTCCCCATCGGCGAGTCTTCAAGATGCCCATGCGGCACAGCCCCAATGACAGTGGAACTCTTCCCGCAGGTCTGTCCCACACATGGAAACTAAAGGGCAGAGATTTGGCCTGCCAACACACCGATACGGGGAAAGCTTTATGGATCATTGGAGGGCCTCCGCCGTACAGCAGTCTTTCGTCAGTGCCTCTGGGGTTCCTGTCTGCGTGAACGAAGAAGAACAATACTGTAGTGATTCCGTGACTTGTCGATAGCTGTAGCTGTTGTTTTGACAACGTAAAGGAAAGAGATTAACAACTGTAGTCTTACTGTCGGCATATTTTTCTTCTTTCTTTTTCTTTCTTTTCTTTTCTTTCTTCTTCTTTTCTTCTTTTCTTTTCTTTCTTTCTTTTCTTTTCTTCTCTTCTTCTCTTCTCTTCCTTCCTTTCTTTCTTTCCCCTTATCTTTTTTTTTTTCTTCTTCTTTTTCCCTTTCTTTTCATCCTTTCTCTGTCTTTCTCTTCTTCTCTCTTTCCTTCTCTTCTCTTTCTTCTTCTCTCTCTCTCTCTCTTCTTCTCCCTCTTTCTCTCTTTCTCTCTTTCTTTCTTTCTCTCTCCCCTTCTCTCCTCCTTCCCTTCCTCCCCCCTCCTCTTCTCTCTCTCCCTTCTCTCCCTCCATTGCTCTTCCCATCTCCTCCCTCCTCTCTCTCTCTCTCTCTTTCTCCTCTCTCTCTCTCTCTCTCTCTCTCTCTCTCTCTCTCTCTCTCTCTCTCTCTCTCTCTCTCTCTCGTTCTGCTTCCCTCACCACCTCTTTCTGTCTCTGTATCTCTGTCTCCATCTCTCTGTCTCTGTCACTCTTTTTCTGCCTCCCTCCATGCCTCTCTCTCTTTCTCTTTGTCTTTGTCTCTTTGTCTCTTTGTCTCTCTCTGGCTCTCTGTCTCTGTCTCTCTCTCTCTGCCTCCATCCATCTCTCTATCCCTCTCCCTTATTTTCTCTCTCTCCCCTACCTCCCTCCCTTCTCTCCACCCCCCTCTCTTCGATGCTTCCTCTCTCCCTTCATGCCCCTGTCCCTCTCTCCCTCCCTCCCACTCTCTCCCTCTATCTCCGTCCCTCCCCCTCTCTCTCCCTCCCATCTCCCTCTGTCTCTGTCTCTCTCTCTCTCTCTCTCTCTCTCTCTCTCTCTCTCTCTCTCTGTGCCTCCTTCCTCCCTTCTCTCTGTCTCTGTCTGTCTGTCTGTCTGTCGGTCGGTCTGTCTGTCTGTCTATTCTCTTTTGGCTATCTGTCTGTCTGTCTGTCTGTCTTGTCCGTCTGTCTGTCTGTCTGTCTTGTCCGTCTGTTCCCCCCCCCCCCCCCCCCCCACACACACACACGCGCGCGCGAGCGCGCTCGCACGTTCACACACACACACACACACACACACACACACACACACACACACACACACACACACACACACATACTCTCTCTCTCTCTCTCTTTCTCAATCAGTCTGTCTGTCTGTCTGTCTGTCTGTCTGTCTGTCTGTCTGTCTCTCTCTCTCTCTCTCTCTCTCTCTCTCTCTCTCTCTCTCTCTCTCTCTCTCTGTCCCAACATTATACGCCTCTGTCTTGCCCATCCCAGGTGAGCCTTCTCCTCAAGACCCGGCTGGACAGAGAGGAGAGGAGCCAGTACCACCTGACGCTGGTGGCCCGGGACGGGGGCACCCCGCCTCGCTCGGGCTCCGTGGCCGTAGAGGTGCACGTGCAGGACGTCAACGACAACCGCCCCGTCTTCCACCCGCGGCAGCTCAACATCTCCTTGGACGAAACCACCTCCCTGCGTTCAGTCATTGCCAGGTAAGGGGATCCAGCTTCTGCGGTCTGATTTTGTCTGTCTGTTTGTCTGTCTGTTTGTCTGTCTGTTTGTCTGTCTGCCTGCCTGTCTGTCTGTCGGGTCTACCTGTCTGTCGGTTTGTCTGTCTGTCTGTCTCTCTTTCTTTCTGTCTGTCTGTCTCTGTCACTGTCTCTGTCCCTCTTTGTCTCTGTGTCTATATCTCTGTCTCTCTCTGTCTCCCTCCTCCCCTCTCTCTCTCTCCCTCTATCTCCCTCTCTGTGTGTCTTCCTCACCCATCTCTCTCTCTGTCTCTGTATACGCACATTGTACAAAGGCGCGCG
>JADBJO010007181.1:102500-117888 GCA_016801955.1 Conus betulinus
GAAGATGCGTGTCGCTAACACTTTTTCAGTGCAGCCGATTCTGGTTCAGAAACAGGGCAGCGTCCTTTGCTGTGATGGACGAGCAGGATGCAGAAGGGAATGTTGGGGAGGCACAGGGATGGTGGACTGCTCTCTGTTGCACCAGCTTAATACATTATCCCCTCGCTTTTGCCCCCACTCTCTGTAATAAATGGCCTCCTTAATAGCTCATTGAACGCTCCACTGCCATCTAATCAGAATAGTGCTTTGGCGTGTCCTTGTGTGTGATTACAGAAATTAATCAAAGGGTATTAGTGGTAATGAAGCTTACTTTTGTCGTTCAATCCATGTTTTGTTTGTTTGTTTGTATATGGTTTTTTTAAAATATGAAGCTCAATCCATGTTTTGTTTGTTTGTTGTTTGTTTGTTTTTTTTTTAATATTTTCTCCACCTTTCATTTAAGGTTATATTTTCTGGCCCCCAAAGAATGAAAATAGTTTTGTGCATTGATGGCTATAATGCATATTGCTAGTGGTGTTAACGTTATAAAACACGATGCTGCATTGTTCATCCCGTGCCCCTTGTTATAGCAGAAAGGCATAATAATGACTGTTTCAGTCTGAAGAGTCTGCAGTCTCAGAGTCAAAGTTTCTTTGTTTTGAGCATCAACTACAGCCTTAGATACACCCTGGGACATGTCTTCGCAGAAAGGATCGACTTTGCATAGCACTCCAGGATTTTTTTTAATTAGCTATAAATCAAGGACGACAGGAACCAAAGAACCCTTGCATGATCACAATCAAAATAAGCATTCTTCAAAATGTATCATATATACCACTATTGAAAAGAATGTATTAACAGCTTAAGATCCAGAGAGCAATCAAAATGCAGAGGACATTAACATTCTGTCTTAGAGAGGGTGCCTCCTAAAATTGTTAGTCGATAGCTCCTTGTGGAAAAGGTGTTGCATTTTAAAAATCTACTTTCTTTCGACTTGAATGAAAATATTGGGTTCTAGTGTGGTACTGATGTTACTATTTCTGTTAAGATAGAAAGGGATAGCATTTTTCATACACAGCCTTTTGATAACTGATAGAAAGATATTGACTGGTATGGCAGCATAACCAGGAAATGCAGACAGATCGAGCATGTACGTTAATGGCTAATTAGTTCAGTTCTCACAAACTACCATCAATATGTATAGATGCCAGAAATAATATGTCTGAATGTGACAGAATGCGGGGGCTGTGGACTCGTTCTACAACGTCTGTTTGCTAACATTTTATAACCCAGCTGTTACCCGTTCAGAAGCAGAAAACGCGTTTCATGCCGTGGGTGTGTGGCGAGATGGGAAAAGGGAGAAAGGGTGGCGAGGTTTAGTGGAGATGAAGATTGCACTGGAGCCCCATCATGTGAATTAGGCCCGGGTTTGCCCACGCTGTCCCGAATAAACGTTCCGCTTAATAGCCTATTGAACGCTTCAGCGCCGACTGATGAAAAGTGAACTTTCTTGAGGGAAAGTGCCTTTGATCCCCCACGCAATTAAAGAGTATTATCGGTGATAAACTTCATTCTTGTGTTTCAGCTACTGTCTCTTTCGCTTTGCTTCCTTGAACGATCATTGGAATTACGAGTCTTTCCTTGGGGATAAAATCTAAGGTTGTTCTCTTTCCACCTCATTTGCGCTCAACCTTTTTCTCCATTCTAGCACCCATAAACGACCACACGCATGCGCACGCGTGCAGAAACCCGCACGCACACGCACATGACACGCACATGCGCATGCACACACACATACACGCATATGAGGGGCTCGTGCGCGCACTCACGCGCGCGCGCGCGCACACGCACGCACGCACACACACACACACACACACACACACACACACACACACACACACACACACAGAGAGAGAGAGAGAGAGAGAGAGAGAGAGAGAGAGAGAGAGAGAGAGAGAGTGCAGGTTCTCATAGATCTTATCCTCAGTGTTCCTCACACACCAAAAATAGTACGCCAAACACTATTTGTGCTCACACATACTCTGTTGACATCCTTTCCTACTCATTGTCCTATTGTCAACGGAAACAAAACATGCCCAGAAGGTGTGAACGAGAAAGCAGTCCTAGTGAAGATGATCTTTAAAATCGCATTCGCATTCAGTTGGTGGTGAAAGAAAAGATCGAGCGCTTTTGAAGATGGCTGTTGTGTTCCTCATTTTCTTCGTTCTTGCTGTTATTCTTGTTGTCACTGTTGCTTTCATTGTTGTAACAGCGGCATGAAGAGGGCCTGCTTGTCTTTCAAAAGTAAACGTAATTCAGGACTGTTGAGATTCCAACACAGGCACTTAGCACACCATCTTAATTCGATTTCTACTTTTCCTTTTCACACTCTGACGTGGAATTCCATCTCTCCTGTCATCATATGCTTTTCCAGTGAAAAACAAATCATTATGACGAGGACACTGCCTTTTCCAATTTGTTCTTGTTCATACACGCTGGAGATTCGTTTTCTCTCAGTGAAAGGCCCTACTACACAGAGCAGGCAGCCTCTGCTTTTCGCTGACCAATCGATTGTCAACACGTGTGTGTTGAAAGCATTTCCCCGTCTTCTCGTGTTGTTTGTCCCGACACTGCATCGTTCCTCCCACACTACCTGCTGCTTTTCTGGCTATTCAGGGAACAAAAACAGCTACGCAGACAACGGGATCCAACTGCGCTAAGTTCCACCACAAAAGCCTTCATTATTAGCACCAGAACATTGTCGAGCAAATTCCTAAGAGCACGGTAGATGTCACTGTTGAACATTTCCCTGCGGAAATGAGGTAATATTCTAGGCAAAATTCTAGGTCAGCAAAAAAAAAAAAAAAAAAAAAATGTCAAAGAGATGTCCAGTTAGGATACGATTCCCTCGGAGTTAGCATTGGTTCTGACTCCATTGCCCATACAGGCCTTCGAATGAGACTATAAACCGAGGTTCCGTGTGTGAACGCACGCACAACATCTTTCACACACGTAAAATCCCATCACCAACTTTCGGAAGAGAAGGCCAGTTTGGCCGTCGGTATGGATGATACGTTACACATAGCATACACCTTCCCCGAAGATGGAGTATGGCTGCCTGAATGGCAGGATTAAAAAAAAAACGGTCATGCACACAAAACTCCACTACCTGTCTATACAGGCAGTGTCCGCAGAAGTATCAGCCTGCGTAGTCGGAAAGAAAAAGAAAGAAAGGATACGATGATGGCAAGTGAATGAGTCTCCTCCTAAATTTACAACAAAGATGCGACTGTCGTGGGAAAGCCAACAGAATTACAATATTTTAGGGAGTTTTATCACGACGTCGTGGAAGACAAAAAGGCCCATCCAAAAAAGTTAAACACTGGGACCTAAAGAATGGAAGCTGACAGAAAAAAACCCAAATGTATGAATTTTCTTTTATGAGCGTTTTTTCTTCTTCTCGTGCTTGTTTCTTTTTTCGAATAGAATATGTTATAGTTCTTTTTTTTTAAATCGAATTTTCATCAATAGAACGTCAAGAAAAAGCTGCTGTGATATTGTAAATTCTAGTTGCCTCAACTGTACTTGGTCAAACTCTAGATTGTCGTCACATGCCACTGCAACCTCTTGTATTGCTTCTTTAATGACATTATCAATTTCAATGACACATTTAGAGTCTTTTAGTAATGAACAATTAAATTTCAAAACAATTGCTACCTTTATCTTCAGTAGGGTTCTTAAACTTCAGTACTGTCATTGAGTGAAATGTTCTGTAGCCTGGGATTATTTCGCAGTGTGCTATGTCTAACATCATCAGTGTTATTGTTATTATTACTATCATCATCATCATCATTACTACTACTACTACTACTACTACTACTACTAGTAGTAGTAGTAGTAGTAGTAGTAGTAGTAGTAGTAGTAGTAGCAGCAGCAGTGGCCACAGCAGCTGCAGCAGTAGCAGTTGTGGTATTAGTAATAGCAGTCGTGGCAGAAGCAGCAGCAGTTGTAGTAGTAGTGATTGCAGTAGTGGTGGCATTACAAATGGTAGCAGTTGTATCAGAGGTATCATCACCATAGATGTTACCATTATTAGTGCCGTTGGTTTTGTGATTACTACTACCCTTATGCTGATATTACCACTACGATGATGATGATGATGATGATGATGATGATGATGATGATGATGATGATGATGATGATCATCATCATCATCATCATCATCATCATCATCATCATCATCATCATCATCATCCCCCTCCTCCTCCTCCTCCTCCTCGTCATCATTGTCATTATCATCATCGTCTTTATATGTGACGACGAAGGAATAAAATAAATCTAACCAGACAGACATCACAGCATAGTCACCATCCTTTCACAACCCAGCGACAACATTCCACCATTGTAGCCCTGTTTTTGTCCTTCTTTTTCTACATGCTGTTCTGGTTCTCCCTCTCTCTTTTTTTCCTGCCTGTTATCATTTCCACACCAGTCATGGCAAGGAACACATGGCCTTTTCTGATTCTTGACGGGCATCGCCTTAACGCTTTCCAGCCGTTTCCGTGATCGGGGGAAAGGGCCTGTCACGCCAACAAAACAGACAGAAAGCTTTCCTTCCATCTGATCGAGCACTGTGCCCGTGGATGCGTTCCATGCGTGTCGCTCTGCCTGCTCATGTAGTGTGTCCTAATGCAGCATCGTTTATTGCGTCCCACCTGCTTTTCTGCTGACTGCACAAATCAACAGACGTGTACTTATCTCAGTGCAAAATGCTGATAACGGCAAAGCTGGTTTCTTCTTCGAAGGTAAAATGTCGAACAACAGCAACAATGGCATGAATGGGAGTAGGCCACAGCCGAAAGTGAACTTCACGCACAACTATATCAGTTTAGACATGTGAAAGATGAAAAAAAAAAAAAAAACATAGGCAAAGCATCAGACGACGGTAACGCAAATGAAACCGAGTTTGAATTGATTATATCTAAACAGTGTACAGCTTATACTGTTATGTACAAACAGACTCAAGAACTAACATTAGGGGATAGGTCAAAAATGAATGACAACCAGTTCTGTTCGAAAACTGGGGCATAAACATTTTCCAAAGAGCAAAGAATGAGAGCAGCTATTGGCATTCTGTTAGAAAACATTTTGGAGGTGTGTAAGATGTAGAAATGAGATAAACTGTAATAATATCACTGCACACCAAAAAATCGATTTCTATGAAATTTGCCGAGAAAACAAGAAAGCAAAGGAAATGAATGGGAATCAGGTTAGTCGTTAATATCATTACCTCTACAAGATATCTTGCTATTAGAAATCTGAGCACGGGGGAAATGAAACAACGGGTAACACAATCACAGAAACGAGATAACTCCAAGATTGGACATGAAAAAAAAAGAGCTTCTGCTTCCGAATAAATCAAAATACAGCTGCTGCTCTAATGTGATGGTTAGCATCAAGGGTATGGAACTGGGGGGTTGTGGGTTCAGTCTCTGTCAGATGCATTTATATGTGTGTGTGTGTGTGTGTGTGTGTGTGTGTGTGTGTGTGTGTGTGTGTGTGTGTGTGTGTGTGTGTGCGTGGGGTGCGTGCATGCGTGCGTAGCCGGCTCCTAACCAAACTTGAGTGAGCAATGGACTCAGAATGGCAGAAGACAAATAATCTGATGGTTGAGCTTCAGCCATTCTGTACATGTGTCTGTCAGTGACTTGCATAAATTTCAGGACCAGCAATGCAGGTGTCCGCATTTATCAAGGCTGGTTGATGCTAGAAATTCATTTAAGTGGAAGTGCAGAGTACGGCCCTGTCATTTAGGCCCTGTCTGAGACCAGAATTGAATTCTACAGCAACATCCACTCTTTTCACATTGGTTATCACTACAAAAAAGGAACAGTCTCGAATTCTGTAGCACTTCATGCTTTACTCGCGGTGTGACTTCAGCTTCGATTTCCTCTTCATTTCTGTACTTGCGGTGAGTTTTTGTGACACAATTTTCCGTATAAACCAGGTCATGAGGACCTGTCGGTAGATGGACATGGTGACACACTTCAGAAGGGGCTCGTTCATGTTGGCTCAACGACTGAGCAAATACTGTCGTCAGTATGGGGCTTAGGGATATTATCTTGTTTCCCAATGGCAACAGATTCACAGGGAGCAGAAGGAAGAGGCTTATCAGGACAACAAACAGAGAGCAGAGGCAGATTCCTGTTTAATTCATGGATGATGCCTATGGTCTTACAGGCTTTAACTATTCAGTGTGTGCAGGTGCCACACAATAACTGAGTTTTCAACAAAACAATACTGACGTGTAATACGACGTCCAGTTCAACGGCTTTTGATTCATGAGCAAGGCTCCGTTCCATGATAGTGGTGATTTAATAGACGGTTTGGGTGAGGAACTGAAAGGGAAAACTACATTGTCACTCAGTAATAATATCTATCCTGCGGGTTTTGTCCTTAGTCTTCAAAACAACGTTTTGTTTGATGGATGAATGACTGCTTTAGTGCCGTCCAACCAAAGTGGGTTTATTAGAGAGTAGTAGTGGTAGTAGTGGTGGCAGTAGTAGTGGTGGTAGTAGTAGTAGTAGTAGTAGTAGTAGTAGTAGTAGTAGTAGTAGTAGTAAGATAGTACTAATAATAATGCAACAACAGGCACTAAACAACTTCTGCTGTTGCAACTGCTACTGACTGCCACTACTGCTACTGCTACTGCTACAGCTTCTTCTTCTTCTTCTTCTTCTTCTTCTTCTTCTCTATTCTTCTACTTCTACTATTACTTCTACTATTACTACTGACGACGATGACGATTAATACAACAAGCACCATCACCACAACCACCATCATAATCACCATAACCACCACTACCACCACCACCACAACCACAATACACCACCACCACCACCACGATCGATAACCACAAAATCAATATTACGTGCTGAGTTTGTTTCCTTAAAGCTTACAAAAAAGGAAAAAGGGAGATCAAGATAAAGAAAGCACATGATACTGGCCTGTTCATTTCACTCCCCCAAAAGGATCCCAAATGTTCACCAATTTACGGCCCTTTTTCCTTCACATGCCGTCAGGGTAAATTCATCACTACAATTGTTAAATATATTTTTTTCTTTTCAAATGCCAAATGTCGTAAGAAACAAACTGTGCTTTTCCAGTTTCTCTGTGGTAAAGAAAAAACACTGCTCTGCCTTTCTGCATGAAGATTTTTTTTTTCTCTCTCTCTCTCGCTCTGCATTCCTTGTCTTCATCCCCCGCAGCTAATTGGGCAAAGCGGCCTGCCACACGAACAAAACAGAGAAATGGATTTTTCCAGTTCATCGAGCTCTAGCCCATGGATGCGTGTCATGCGAATTGCTCCGTCTGCTCCTGTTGTCTGGCCTGGTGCTGCATCATTCATCCCATGCCACCTGCTCTGGACGCTTCCTGTTATGGAAGAGAAGCGCGGTGTCCCAGAATAAAGTGCCAGTCACCAGAGAGCTGGGACCTCCTGGGCACAATTTGAACAGAGCATTTCAATACAGTTGTTGGCAGATATTGCAAAAAGAAACACCAAGACATAATTTGATGGATTGACAAGAAATCACAGTGTGGGCCTAAAAACGTCACTGGTTAAACTTACAGAGCGTTATGGCTATCGAAGGAAGAAAACTTATAATTTCCATGTAAGACAAAGTGAGAGTTAGCAATATAGGTTAAGGCTGAGGGAGACCTTCACCTGTTTTTTTAAGAACGGGGAGAAAGGGACTTCCACTCGTCCAAAACTGATGAACTCATTTTCTCTGGTTTTGAACATTTGTCTTTGAAAGCGTGAAATGCGAATTGTCTCCTGTGGGCTCACTATATGTCATTATGTTGTATCACTCGTCTCACGTCACGCACCTCACTATCAACATTACATGGAAGAGAAGCATTGTGTTCCAGCCTTAGCTAGGATTTCCAGCCATGTTGGGAGCGAGGCAAGGAAGGTTGATCAACACGCTAAGAATGCTACAAATAAAGAGTTGATGAGATTCTCTATCCTTCACACTTATCAGAACCCTAAAGCTCAGAGACCACTGACAATTGCACTGAACACGTAGACAGATACCAGTCTCTTTCTGTACAAACCAGAAATAACGTTTACAAAGTGCCACCCGTCACTTTAAAGAAGAAACGGTTTGGTGTCAAGTACGCGTATGTTACTACTTTTACACCCACTTGTATCTTTGAAAAGGTGAAGAAGCCCTGGTATACAATCCATATGATGCATCATTCCCTATAAAACGTATACTTGTAGATTGTTGGGGTTTACATGATTTCAGACCTCTACGTTTTACAGCACACTCTATGGAAACCTTGTTCAAAGTTGCGCCAACAATTGTGATTATTGATCTCCTGAAAGAGACGAATATTTTTCCACCTGATCGGGGACTTTACAGAAGAACAATTATAAAAACAGCTATAGATTTTCTTGTTCAAATAGATGTTTTTATCAGTATTGTTAAAGTGATTTAAAAAAAAGAGTACTGTATCAAGAAGAGACTGTGACAAAGTGACAGCTCAGAGATGGCCTTTTGCGGTTAGCCAGACTATAAATAACATCAATCATATGAATTGTGTTCCAGCATGAAGAGTCAAGAGAAAAACTGTGACACATCTTAGCATAGATATCAAGAGCAGAGTCTGTGGAGGATATCACATTAGAAAGTTATCTGTTTCGCCTGGTCATCTCTCAGGCTCAGGGTTCTACATCTGGAGCCTTTTGAACGATAGAAAAGAAAGGAGTTCACGTCGTGCCACATTTTGACAAAAACAGTGTAGCCTGCATAATATACGTGCGCGTGAGAGAGAGAGAGAGAGAGAGAGAGAGAGAGAGAGAGAGAGAGAGAGAGAGAGAGAGAGAGAGAGAGAGAGAGAGAGAGAGAGAGAGAGAGATTATCTCTGAAAGATAGAAAAGAAAGTTCACGTCGTGCCATATTTTGACTAAAAAATGTGTGCTCTGCGTAAAATTCTCGTGCGCACGCCCGCGTGACACACACACACACACACACACACACACACACACACACACACACACACACACACAACACAGAGATTGAGAGAGGAGATGTTGGATGCATCTCTATGTATGTGTGTGTAAGGGGGAGGGGGGGGGGGGAGTAAAGGGCGGGGTTGATCTGAAAGGCAATTACAATATGTAAATTAATTTCCTAAAAATTAGTATCGGAGATATTGCTTTTACGCTGGGTAACGATCGCCATCGATCCAATAAGAAAGAGTAATATAAGAAAATGGATATTGAACAAGTCATCGTAGAGAAGAAATATTCTCTTCTAGTTTCGCCGTGGATTGCCTCTGGCACAGAAGCTTCTAACTGCAATGTGCACCGATGCGAAAGTTGTTGATCGAAAAAGAGGGTCCTTCTTTGTAAAAGATGATTATTTTTTAAAAGTCCAGATTTGTTTTATGTTGATGGTGACAGAAGTGTTCTAGTTGGTTTTGTTATCATCTTCTTCTTAGTTGTTTGCTCTTTTGTTGAAATAATTTCCATTGTTGTAGCTGCTGCGTTTAGAGCCTTCGCATGTCCTCTGAAAGAAACTGAGGGGAAAAAATAAGAAAATGAGGATTAAAATCCTTCTCACGCTGTTTCAACAGAAACACTTAACCCAGTCTTCTCATCCCTTCCCCCCTTCCACACTCTGTTCTGACATTTCTATTCTGCTGTTATTTTCTCTTTTTCGAATGAAACCCTTCCCAACATAAGGAGGACAGTTTTTTTTACCATTTACTTTGTGCAAAACACACACTACAGGGTGATGCTTTTTTCTCATTCTTCCTGCTAATTGTTCTAAAGTGCCTGATACTCAAGGAAAACAGGTATTGATTTTCACATGGCAAGGCAATTGTCCGCAGATGTGTGTCGAGAACCTTTCTTCCTCCGCTTCTGAAGTTTGTCCTGATACCCCACTATTCACGCAATACCATCTGCTGCTCTTATGGCTACTGAAGAAAAAGGAATACCGGTAAGCAAACAAAGAAACCTAGCCGGGGCCAAGTTCCACCACAAAAGCGTTGATTACATTAGCACTTAAACGTTTCTCCAGCAATTGTAGGCAACAACAGAAATATTTGTGGAAGATATTGAACGATACTGACTGGATGGCACGGGAAACGACTGAATGAAGCGCCAGCTGGCAACTCTTCAGTCGGCACTACCCAGGTAGGCAGCCCGTTGTGTAAACGAGTGTGGATTGTAAAGTGCTTAGAGCTTGGTCTCTAGCCGAGTATAGGCGCTATATAAGTATTCATTATTATTATTATTATTAAGATTTCTCGACTGAAAAGAGGTGTAATCCCACTCAAAATTCTACTTTAGCGACTGATAGCAAAGAGAAAATGTCAACATACCTAGGTGGTCTGCAAAGAGTGTAGGATAATGACAAAATGTACACGACTTCATGAAAAAAGCCAGTAGGTACATGCCGTTGCAACTAACTATTAACAGTGCAATATTTCGGGAGGAGAAGCACGAAGTGGTGAATGAAAAACATATCCAGGTGAGCACGATAAAAGGTCTAATCACGATAGCAGTAGTTAGAAAGGATACATGGCGAGATACACCACTACATGAAACGTTCATGAAAGTCAGTATGAAAAAGATTTATGAAAAACATACAACAGCCCGGTTTCCATGAACAACAGAATAATGTCTGACCAGACAATCAGATTGTAGTATATTCACTTTCCTGCTACATCTAAACAATATCTTAACATACTAGCCCAGTTCTGGCTCTTTTCCCTTCTTTACGTAGTCCTGGTATTCCATCTCTCACGTCACTGTATGGCCTTTATCCATTCAGAGATTGTCGGAAAAAGAACATGGCTACTTACAACTCCTTCGTGTTGACGTATGCATTATGTCCCTTGTTCTCTACCTTTTCTGTAGTAGTCGGGAGAAAGAACCTGCCACACGAACAAACCATAGTGAATGCTTTTCTGCTGCTGATCGACTGATTGCCCATGGATGCGTGTCGCTGGTTCGGCTCAGTCTGCTCGTGTTGTCTGTCCTATCGCAGCACTATCTTTTCCCTCCACCTGTTTGCAACTGACAGCACAAGCTAAAAAAAGTTCTGTACCAAAGTGCGAAGTGTTGTTTGCAGTGAAGCTGTGAGGCTACTTCATTCCAGAATGAGTGTGAACAGCAATACCTGCATTAGTAACAGAAAGCCACAGCAGAAATACATTGAAGACACAAATGTAAGAATTCAATCCTTTAAAGGATTTATTTAAAGCATGGACGAGCAAATCATCAGAAGATGGCGTTGAAAAAGAAACTATTCGCCCTGCTTTTATATTACAGTATACAGTTTAACACCATGATAACTATTGGGCTCAACTACTAAAATCAAAAGACGTTTTAAAAATGAACGACGTACCATTTTCACATGTAAACTGTGGAAAAGCAGAATGCCATTCTTTTTTTTTCAAGAGACTGAAAAGTGAGCGCGAGAATTGCCATTTTTCAGAAAAAAAGTGCTGTCATGAACAGACGTGCAACAATGAAATCACAGGAAATCGAGAAGACACTGTGACAAAGTTATGTTTCTTTCAAGTTGTTAAGAATAGATGGAGGGACTGATGAATGGGAGACGAGATTATAGCAAAAGGGGGGGGGGGGGGGGGGGGGGGGGGGGGGGGGGGGGGGGGGGGGGCAAAAGTAATCAAATGGAGCGAATTTCTGACTAGAAACAACTACACTGCTAGCTGCCAGCAGGCAGTGATTAGCATCAGGGACCAACAGGCCAGGAGGCTGAGAGGATAAGTCCCAGTCAGTAGTCTTTATTTGATGGGGAAGGTGGGGAGGGGGGGGTGGGGGGTATTTTAACCACAGTTTTCAGCTGGTTAGACTGGGACCACACAGTCGAGTTTCATCTCCTAAATGGATGCAGATCTTATAGTGTTGCTGAAATCTCCTGACTGACAGTGGAGATACCTGTCTTTATCAGGTCCGAATCATGCTGGAACATTATTGAAACACGTCGAAGAATACAGAGCTGCATGAACTTTTGAACCAGAACGAAAGTCCATAGCATCATCACATCCTATTCACTGATCACCATAAACAAATCCTGTGGCCCTTAATGCCCTGATCTCGCAAGTTCTCTTCATGTCTGCGCTCGTGGTTAGTTGGTATTGAAGTTGCTGGTGTGAGCAAGTTTATGAGAACCGTTGCTGGATGGCCATGATGGCGAGCTCCAGAGCGGGATACTCTTTCTCACATTGACTTTACTACAAAGCAAGTGTTGCGTGTAGTAAAGGGGGGTAGTGACTCTTTTTTTTTCTCAGGGAACAGTCACAACAATCAGAGGGAAAGGGTTGATGAGGACAAAAGTATGGTCAGAGAATAGAGACAGACACGTCAGAGCTATGAACAGCCACGTTCTGACAAGAGTCAGTGTGGTGCAGTCGCCACACAGTATCAGCCGTGTTTTAACAGGACAGTACACTATCGGGTCATTAATATCTGTGCTGACAGTAATAATGACGCAAGAACAACGACAACAATAGCAAACAAAAACAGGAACAACAACAACAACAGCAGGAACAGCAACGACAAAAACAAGAACAACAACACTAACAACAACAACAAAACAACAACAACACAAACAACAACAACAACAACTACTACTACTACTACTACTACTGCTGCTGCTGCTGCTGCTACTACTACTACTACTACTACTACTACTACTACTACTACTACTACTACTACTGCTGCTGCTGCTGCTCCCTCTACTTCTATTTCTGCTCCTTCTCCTCCTCCTCCTTCTACTACTGCTACTACTACTACTACTACTACTTCTACTACTAATTCTACTACTACTATTGCTGCTGCTGTGCTGCTGTGCTGTTACTACTACTACTGCTACTACGTCTACTACTACTACGACCGCTACTATATATCACTACTATAACCTCTTCTACTTCCGCTGATAATGATATAAAATCAGTGTTTATTTGTTATGCTCCCTTCTTGCTGTCATTATAGTTCTGTGAAGGAAACTAAAAGAAAGATTAACTCTGAAAGAAAATATCATTATAACTGGCCTATACATTCCATTCCTTCAAAGCATCCCAGCCTCTTTGTCAATTTCAACCTTTTCTCCTCCATGTGTTTTCAGGGTAAATCCATCACTATGCTGTTTTCTTTTTCTTTTCAAATGCCAAATGTTATAAGAAGGAAACTGCGTTTTTTCCCCACTTCTATTTTTGTGCTAAGGCAGAACGGCCATGCCTTTTCCTACGGCATGATCACTTCTCTCTCTCTCTCTCTCTCTCTCTCTCTCTCTCTCTCTCTCTCTCTCTCTCTGTGCATTCCCTGTCTTCATCCCCGCAGCTAATTGGGCAAAACGGCCTGCCACACGAACAAAACAGAGAAATGGATTTTTCCAGTTCATCGAGCACTAGCCCATGGATGCGTGTCATGCGAATTGCTCCGTCTGCTCCTGTTGTCTGGCCTGGTGCTGCATCATTCATCCCATGCCACCTGCTCTGGACGCTGCCTGTTATGGAAGAGAAGCGCGGTGTCCCAGAATAAAGTGCCAATCACCGGAGAGCTGGGGCCCCCTAGGCACAATTTGAACAGCACGCTTGACATCAGTGTGGAAGAGGTTGCAGAGGAAAGTCAAATTCATGTCATGCATACATACAAAAAACCAAGACAACATGTGGTTAAATAACACAAAATGTGGTATGACAACTTAAAGTAAACGTCATCGGTGTTGTGGGGGAAAAAAAGGCTACGGTTTAAAATTCACATCGCCTATTGGCCATCGGGGCAGCGAATTGTCAGACGTTACCATGTCTAGGATGCATCATGATGGAAGACTAACCCATTTTTCTCTTTCCGCAGCCTTTCATCTGTCCTGGACTGAGTGAAGTACCCAATTACTGCTGGACGGACAGACAGGGTGATCAAGCTGAAAGAAACCCGATTCTGTTGCTGGTTCGAACCCCCGAATGTCAAGCCCCACAGGCAAACGATTTAACCGCTTGACCATGGGCACCTCTTCTCTTAGTTGTTTGTTGTTTTTTTTAAGTAATGAATCCCAAGTGAGACAAACTGAGTATACAATGAAAACGGATTTTTTTAGACTCTAAATCTCTTTTAGAAGCACGTGAAAGGGACTCTCACACAAACAAAACAGAGACATTGATTTTCTCTGGTTGATCGAACCCTTGTCTATGGAAGCGTGCTGTGCATATTGCTTCCTGCAGTCACGCTGCATGCCATGTTGCATCATTCATCTCGCGTCGTGTGCTGCACAATTAGCAGCTCATAAAAAAGAAGGGTGTGTTGCAATATGACGTGCCAGTGTCAAGAGACAAATCGTAGAACTTCCTAGCGTCGAAGATCAAAAGCAGAATTCCTTAATGGTGCAGTTTATCACACTGGAAAGATGTATATGCTGTACAATTTCTGACATAGCGACAAATACTTTACATGTTAACCTATAAAGTACATGAGGGTTAGTGACAGAGTGACGAACCATCAAGACAAAGATAAAAAAAAATGATATAAAAATGAGGTCTTTCAAAGAATGGAAATGCATATTTTGCCATTGAACTAGCATTTTAACATCGAGCAGACAAACAAACAAACAGACAAACAAACAAGAACAGAACAGAGAACTTTAATAACAGTCAAAACCAGAATCACATATTTTGAACTTACTTTAGAGATCTTTCAGTTGACAGTTTATGGGAGAAATGCTTTAGGGGAATATTACATAACTGGAGATGGTGTTGGAGGAATTTCTCATGGACATTAGTCATATTCTTTTCAATTAGTGTGAAAAGTAAAGGATGAAAACTCGAGTACGAACAAGTTGGCAATTTGTGATATTCATTCATTTTCAAAAAATAAAGGAAGAGCAAGAAACACATCACCACCAAACAGATATTGAATAATAATTCAAGTCCAACACTGTGATGGCTCCCAGAGAATGGGGTAGATTCATACTGGGCCTTTACCAGTGGCAGACACAAATGACGAAACACACGTCAACTGAAATAAGACTTTTGATCTCGCAGGACCGTGCGGTGGTAAGTGTACATCAATGAAACAACGGAAGTGGATGAAGACTGAAAGATCTCAGTCGAGACGAAGTAGTCTAGAAAAGTGCCATGGAGATGCTTCCGTAGCTATACAACAAGTAACGTCTGCCAATAAAATCACAAGGGTAGGTGCATCACACTTAGTTCTTTAAAGGAAGCCTTACCGCATTTTTTAGTCCACAGTCTCACCGAAAGGAGCTTCAACAGCAAGGCCACTTCTGCCAATCAAATTAGTAGTTTGAAATTCCTCAGGGGAAAAATCTTTTTTTCCCTTCTACTTCAGTGAAAGAGATTCAAATCA